>JAIUZE010075293.1:0-28112 GCA_022085475.1 Heliosperma pusillum
TGGCTTTTTGCTTGACATTTTGGGTTCGGGTGTGAGCTAGCGGGCGTTGTCCCTGGATTAAAACACCTCTAGACGATTTTAGCTTATTTGCTAAACACTTTTACTTGTTAACATTTTGGAGAGACTTCGTCTCTTGATGTAGTAAAATTCGTACTTTAGTTTGTAATTTTTGACACTCCTCGTATTCTTTCCTTGCATGTATAAAAGTTTTTAAAACTTCATATTTCCGCTATATAATTCACATGCTTGTTTGTTTTATATTTCCGCATTCGCGAGGGTTGTCACATTCCTGAGTATATAATTTGCAATTATTGTGATAATACCGGTCATGTGTTTAATTGTTGTGCAAAAAGATGGAATGACATTAATAAGAACATCAAAGCTGCTAAAAATATGTGGATCCAAAAAAAATTTGATAAATGATGTGATTCACAAAAAGGGGACCAAATTCGTTTGGGTTCCTAAACTAATGTTTGATTTCTTATAGGCATTAGTGAGAGGCCGCAACAATTGGTACTTGGATAGTGGATGTTCTCGTCATATGACGAAAAGTGAAAGCCAATTTCTCTCGCTACAAGCCTACAAAGGTGGCACCGTGACGTTTGGCGATAATAAGAAAGGTGAAATTGTTGCAATCGGGAAGGTTGGTAAGTCATCGTCACATTGGTTCGACAAAGTGTTGCTTGTCAAAGGTTTGAAGCATAATCTTCTTAGCATATCTCAATTGTGCGATAATGGTAATATTGTTGAATTTTGTGCTAGTGAATGTCGTGTACTAGATGGAAATACAAGGGAAGATATTTTGGAAGGAAAACGTGTTAGAGACGTTTACTTGACTAATCTTTGTGCCTTGCCAAGTCAAACATTATCTTGTATGAGCCCTTTAAAGAACAACTCATGGCTTTGGCATAAAAGATTAGGACATGTAAACGCTAGAACATTGAACACCCTTAGAAAACTCGATCTAGTAAATGGCATTCCTAACATGAAATTCGACCTTAATCAAATGTGTGAAAATTGTGCAAAAGGAAAACATGTTCGATCCTCCTTTAAATCCAAAAAGTTTCTTAGTACTTCAAAACCTCTTGAACTTCTCCATATTGATTTGTGTGGTCCTATGCGAATAAGAAGTAGAGGTGGTAGTCGTTTTTTGTGTGTGATTGTTGATGATTTTTCACGTTATGTTTGGCTACTTTTCTTGAGTAGTAAGGATTAAGCGTTTGATGAATTCTTAATTTGGTTGAAATAAGTCAAAAACAAATTTGATAAAAAGCTCATCTCATTAAGATCCGACCATGGAACCGAATTTGAAAATTCATCATTCGAAGCTTATTATGATGAACATGGTATTAGCCATAACTTTTCCGCACGTGCCACACCTCAACAAAACGGGGTTGTGGAGCGCATGAATCGTACTCTTGAAATATGGCTAGGACTATGCTCATTAGCAGTAAAGTGCCAAAAAGTTTTTGGGCAAAAGCTGTCAACATATCATGCCACATTTATAACCGAATTATGATTCGTAAGATGCTAAACAAAACTCTTTATCAATTGCTACGTGGTAGAAACCAAATCTTGCCTATTTTAGATGCTTTGGAAGCAAATGTTTTGTTCAATTATGGCAAAGACAATTTGGGTAAATTCGATGCTCGTAGTGATGAGGCTGTTTTTGTTGGCTATTCGGATCGTAGTAAGGCTTATAAAGTATACAATAAACGAACTATGAAAATGGAAAAAAGTGTACATGTCATTTTTGATGAGTCAAGTCTCTTTCATTCTAATGAACAAGAAGAGGATGATGAAGATGAGGACTTTGAGCTTGGAATGATTCGACATGACATGGATGGAGTATATAATGAGGAAGAGGCCATTTCTCAGTTGAATCTACTGTTGAATGATGAGGTAGGTCAGAATTCAGGGAGAATTAATCCACTTTCTGACCAAAATGAGGCTAGTACATCCAGGGGGGATGGGGAACCACATGAACTGAATGAACAACCAGAAACGAACCCCCATTCAAACTCACCAAATGAACCAGATGTCACTGTGGAACCCACTGTGACATCAAAACCTGAAAATGCCTCAAGCTCACAAATCGTACCTAGAAAGTGGAAGCACCAATCATCTCACCCCCTCGCAAACTTAACCAGTGACCTAAACTCGGGAAGAAAAACAAGAGCATCCCTCAATGATTTCTTTGCATTTCATGCGTTCCTCTCACAAACCAAACCGACAAATATCACCATGGCCCTTGAAGATGCAAATTGGGTGATAAAGATGCAAGAGGAACTTAATCAATTCAAGAGGAATGAGGTATGGCATCTTGTTCCTAGACCATGTGGTTTGACCGTGATTGGTACCAAATGGGTCTTTCGCAATAAGCTTGATGATTCGGGTAATATCGTAAAAATAAAGCTAGACTAGTGGTGCAAGGATTTAGACAACAAGAAGGTATAGATTACAATGAAACCTTCACACCGGTAGCTAGGCTTGAAGCCATACGTATGTTAATAGCTTTTGCGGCTCACAAAGGCATCAAACGTTTTCAAATGGATGTCAAAACGGCTTTTCTAAATGGTTATTTAGAAGAGGAAATCTTTGTTGAGCAAACACCGGGCTTTATGGATAATGATTTTCCAAACCATGTTTTTAAATTGGACAAAGCACTTTACGGTTTAAAACAGGCTCCAAGAGCTTGGTATGATCGCTTGTCTAAATTTCTTTTAAAAAATGGTTTTGTGCGTGGATCGGTTGATAAAACATTATTCATAAAGTCACAGTGCAATGAACTGTTAATTGTGCAGATTTATGTCGATGACATTATTTTTTATGCTACTAATGAACTCCTTTATTTTTACTTTTCGGATTTAATGAAATCCGAGTTTGAAATGAGTATGATGGGAGAACTTGGCTTCTTCCTTGGGCTACAAATCAAGCAAACTCAAGATGGTGTGATGATTCATCAACAAAAGTACATAAATGAGATATTAAGTAAGTTCGGAATGACTAACTCGAAACCATACTCAACACCTATGGTATCATCCATTAAGCTTGACAAAGATGAGAATGGTAAGAAAGTAGATGAAACGATGTATCGAGGTATGATCGGTTCATTACTTTATTTAACTGCAAGTCGTCCGGATATATTGTTTAGTGTATGTTTGTGTGCTCGTTTCCAAGCTAGTCCTAGAGAATCGCATTTCATGGATGTCAAAAGAATTCTTAGGTACTTAGTTGGAACGCAAACATTGTATCTATGGTATCCCTCACAATGTCCTTTTGATCTTTTAGGGTACTCGGATGCGGATTACGCCGGAAGCGTCGTTGATAGAAAGAGCAAGTTCGGAATTGCAACTTTCTTGGGTCCTTGTTTAATTTCATGGGCTTCAAAGAAACAAAACACTGTAGCTCTTTCCACCGCCGAAAGCGAGTATGTTAGTGTCGCATTGTGTTGCGCGCAAATTCTATGGGTTCGACAACAATTGAAAGACTATGGTCTTGTATTCGATTCCACTCCTATTTTTTGTGATAATACAAGTGCCATTAACATTTCTAAGAACCCGATACAACACTCTAGGACTAAACATATTGACATTAGACATCACTTTTTACGTGATCATGTGGAAAAAGGTCAAATCCGTCTTAACTTTTGTAGAACCGAATATCAAATTGCCAATATTTTTACAAAAGCGCTTGAAAGAGAACAATTCGTAATACTTCGGTTAGAAATTGGTTTGATGAATTGCACGTAATTCTATGAGTAGACAACTTTCCTACGTGTTTGGCTAGAGTGGTTGACTTTATCTAGTGTGTACATATCTGAAATTTGTGTGATTTGCCTACCATATTTATTTATTAATTAACATTTATTCTCTTGTGTGTAATGGTATTATTTGCATAGAGCCAACAAATGACACTTCAAACAATCAAATCATCACTCCTTCTTTCCCATGCACGTTGTCTTTCCCCATAAAGACTAGCCCTCTCATGAGTCTACCTAATGCCGGCTACACCTCACCCTTTACCCAATCAATTAAATGCCTTCACTATTCATTTACTATTCACTCTTTCCACATCATTTACTCCTATATTCAAATATATACTCATGAACCCACTTTTTACTTATAAATGGTTAAAATATTTTCACTTCTCCAAAATTTTCACCAAAACTGTCTCCCCTCTCCCAACCATTTCATTAGCCTTTACCATCAAAATCATGCCTCCAAAAACGAGAATGCCAAGAAAAATCCAGGAAGTTTTAGCATCTTACAAACCCAAGCCCACACCGAAACTACCCACTATTGAATCTCCCAAACCATCTCAAATGAAAAGACCCAAATCTGCCGCAAAGGGTCCCGTAGCAGCCGTTCAATCCCGAAGGTTTTCCATAGAGACACTCGGAAAATCAACTTGAATGAGCAACATGCAACTGATTTGGTTGATAGTTTTAGAGGAGTTGGTGAAATTGATGATGATGGGAATCCTATTTTCATTGAAATAGGACAAGATGTTAGTAATAAGGCAATTGAGAAAGGGAAAGAAACAGACAAGGAGGAAGAGGAAATAGAGTTGGAAAAGGACTCCGAAAAAGGTGCGGAAACCGAGGCAGACGAAGAGAAAGAAAAAGAAAAGTGTGAAAAGTGTGAAAAAACAATGAGAGAAACCGAAAAAAGAGAGGAAAAATCAGAAAAATTTGGAAGTGAAAAAGAAAGGAGTGATGAGGAAATTGTGATTGGAAAACTGTTGAGGAAAAGAAGGGCAAAAGTGAGAATCGAATTGAGTCAAAAACAAGAACAAGAATTGAATGATATATTCAATGATGATGAGTTGTTCGGTAATGAGAAAAAATCCAAAGCTAAAAAGAAAATTGGGAAATTGGGAAAGAGAAAAATTGACAATATTGATGACTTTGAAGTTGTTCCTATGTGTGGTCCATTGATCGTTGTTGAGCAAACACTTGATGAAAACAAGTCCAAGGCATTGACTCTCATCCGAAGTGTCAGAGTCCCGAAAACCGTGCTTGATGCTTGCAAACTTGTCATCCGGGGAAATTTTCAGTCGGGACGCCGCTATGAACACGATTGGTATGATTCGTCTCCTGCTTTTAATTTATTTAAGGATGCTATCAATGCACAAAAATGGAAAGCACATCTTAATTTTCATAGTTGGGTTTATTTAGCGGAGTTGGTTCAATTTTATGCCACGGTTAATGTTGATTTGGCATTGGGGAAATTAACCGCTACTATAAACAACAAACCCTTGGTTCTTACAATTCAAAGTGTAGGTGACTTGCTTGACGTTCCTATTGTTGGGTTGTCTACATTTCCTAAAAATGGGTGGCCGACTATTGATGGCATCTCCTCCTTGACCGTCACAAAATTCTTACAACCCAAAGCCACATCCACCACCACCATCTCGGCTAGTGACCTCAAAATACAGCACAAGTTTTTTTTCAATCTTATATATCAAACCTTGTTGCCTTGTATTGACAGCCGTGGTCATTGCTCCATTTTGGACATGTGGTTGTTGTACCATCTTGCTAATCATCTACCCATAAACCTACCCGCTCTTACGTTCTTTCACATTGATCACTTATCCAAATTGATTAAGGTTGGTAAGGTTGAGAGCACCACGGTTTAGCATATGGTATGTGGATATCTTCCATGTTTGAATTGCTTGATCTTGTTGACTCCACAAGCTTTGGTGTTGATAACTTATGTGATATCATGGACTCGGGGATGTAGTCACGAATGTGTTTGGAAATCAAGAATGGAAAACTTGTGTCTAAATATGGAGGGAAAGGTAGACTACCATCTACATCTCAAACCGGGCCTTCAATTTCACTTGATCCGGTTACTAAAGAGCTTAAAGAGCTTAAGAGTATGGTGAGTTTTCTCATCAATGAGATGGCGGGTCTTCGAAAAGAGGTAGTGGAATTGAAGACGGAGAATACGGTTTTGAAGACCATTCTCACCGATATGTCTAAAGCCAGGAAATCCGACGATGGGGACAATGATGAGGACGATGAAATGTCCTAGACCTTTCAGCCCTACTGTAACAACCCGAAATGTACCCTATTTTTCTAGTGAAAATATTTTACGGATACTTTTCAGCAAAGTTAAGTTTTAATTTAGAATTTATTGTTTCCAGTCAAATTTGGAATTTCCGAGTTCGTATTTGGAATTTCCGCGAGATTCCATGAGAATCCCGTCTTAAGTCATCTTTGACTTTTCTTGACTTTTGAGTCGTCTATTGACTTTTCTTGACTCTTAAGTCGACTTTGACTTTCGTTGACTTTTCCGACTCATCCCGTAATTTGAAAGACCGAAATTATATTTGAAAAATAATTAAATTTATTTTATTTTAATTTATTAAGATTTATTTGAATTTATGATAATTTAATATAATTATTTTGAATTTATTCGGAATTAAAGAGAAGGTTTTACGTTTTAATCCTGAACGTCATTTAACTATTCCCGAGTCAACTTAAGTCCCGAATCAAACCCGAAACCCAACTCTTGCATGAGTCACACGCCCCATGTTACCTTTTTCCACTCATATTAGATCTTTTAATTAATTTGATTAAACTAATACAAATATCTAAGATATTTGTTACTTTATCAATCGGTCCGTTTAAATTACGCAAATCGCTTAAAAACAGACTCGATTACTCCACTCCACACGCCTCCCCTCTTCTCCTCTTAGGATTAGATATTTTCATTTAACTAACATAATATCTAAATAATATCTAGATATTTGATTAAACAATTATAAAATCTAATAAAATCTAATTAATTACCATAATATGTTTATAAAACCCGAGTCAATCCCGTAAACAACAATTTCAAAACCCGACTCCATTATTTCCTATATTACACGGCACACCTTCCCACTTTACTCACCACTTATCTTTTCATTTTACACTAAATCAACTTAATACCTTTTTAATACTTTCTTTAATATAATCAAAATCGTTCTTGGTGTTCTTGAGCGTTCTTCATCGTTCTTGAGCAAAATCGTCACAAAACCTTCGTTACTTATTCAAATCCGTCCTAACTTATATTTCTAGAGTCTCCTCTTCGCTCTTCATCTCCATGTACGTTTTATTTCCAATTCCGACAAAATCGTTTTCAACACTTTAATTGTTGAAATTCAAGTTTTAATTCTAATAATGTTATTCTTGTCATTTCTTATAGGGGAAGATTTTGAAGACGAGTTTGGTGACTCGTATATTTTAGGAGAAGACTAGTAGACGGGTTTATACTTCTTATTATTTTGGTGCTAATTGATTTTGTGCTAGCTAAGGTAACGATTCCGAGTTACTCGACGAATTAATGTTACATAATTTTACTTATGTTTTGTTAGTTACGATTTTTAAGTAGTAACATGATAAGTTGTTTTTATTATTATGTTGTATGAATTTGTAACATATTTAGTGTTCTTGACATGTTGAATGATTTGTTAATAATCATGATTTTAGTATGAATGATGGTTGAATTGGTTGTTAAAAATGGATGTTGTTAATTAAACCATGTTAGAAATAATTTAGGGTGGTTGTTGGTGTTGGCCGTGGGTGGTGGTTGTTTAGGGTGGCTGAAATCCGACCCAAACCAGGCCGGTTCAGCCCAGTTCAGGCCGGTCCAGGCCGGTTCAGACCCGGTCTGGATTGGTCCGTGGTTGGTCTTGTGGGTTGGGTCGATACTTGATTGTTTTGTAGTTATTTTGACGGGTTTTAAATATGTTAAAGCATGCGGGAAATATTAAGAAACGAGTTTAGAAATGTCGACTCAAAACAGGCCCAACCCAGGCAGTGGGCCCAGTCCAGGCCCGTGTCATGTTCGGCCCAAAACAGCCCGTGGGTCTCTCCTTGGACTTGTGACGGTTTTTGAGTTATTGTTATTTTACCGTGTTTTGTAATATTTAGCAAGTGAGAAATGTTAATAAGTAAATTATTTAATTAAAAGTTTTCATAATATTATTATTTCTCACATGTTAGAAATTATAATACAAGATTGTAGTTTAATGTGATATCCTTTAAGTCAAGCGGGTTTTCGTATGATTTTAATAATTCACATGTAGGAAGTTGTAATAAAATAGCATGAGATGAATATGATGATTTTATGTTCAAGTCTAATTGGTAAAGACTCTGTTTCTAGCCGGTTTGACCAAACGGGTTTGGTCAAACTAAGATCTAGTCAGCCCCGTTTTGACTGATGACCCGTCGCGGGACTCGGGTCGGGGATTTGTCTTCAAGTAAGGTTGTATTTAATTAATGAATTAGCCTTAGTAGATATGAGGCGATATGATATTTGAATATGATATATATGCAATTAGTCACATGATAGGATGTTTTCCCGTGACTGTTTGATTATATGGTTGGTGTCGTGTTGACTAAGTACCCATAGAGAATTATGAATATATGGCGTCTTGACCATTCTAATTCTAAATGAGTAGCTTGGACCATGACATTGATAGGCCTTACTATCTTTAACGAGTATATAGTTCCCTGCTTGATAGCTTTTGTGTCACTGGCTTGGGCCTTTTGATACCAAGCCGGGGGGCATGGCTGCCTAATTGCTTCCACTTTGGGAATGGAGCCCCGCTTAAGATACTAGACAACTCTGCTTAGGTGGGTAGCCTACCTATAGTAGGAGATTCTTGTGTATACGTATGTCATGAGACGGGGGAGGGGAATGGAATACTATTGTCGCTAGGTATGATACGTTTCTAGGAACTAGGAGTTTTCCTACCTTGTGGTATAGCCTCGAGTTACAGAAGGTACGATTGACGGTGGGACTAGGAACTTATGCCTGTTTGTAGAGGTATGTCTTTCATTGTTTGATGATTCTATGAATCTTAGAAGGTGAGATGCCAAGCCGGCTAAGGTTGATAGAGTTTGGATTACCGGATGTTAACTGATTACATGATTATCTTGGTATTGATTAGGGTTGAGTGTATCAGGGCCACGTTTTAAATGTAACCTCGAGCCAGAGAAAAGGCCGTCCCTACCTCGGATTATAGGTTGTTAACATATTCCCATGATTAGCTTTCAATGATAGGTTATAGTTAGTTAATTGTTCTAACCTGAAAAGCATTATCGTATATGTTAAGGTTTTGTATTTCCATATACATCTCTTTTATGTTATTCATGTTTTATTAAACTCGACATTTCGTGGCGGGGAGAACTCGGAGTTACTCCCCACTGACTGTGGCTTCCGTGTTTATATTTAATGCGGTTGGCAGGTTTGTGATGCATACTTGGGTACATTGACGAGCTAGCGAGCGACGTATTTACCTTGGACCTATATTCGGTTCTTAGGATTGTATATTATTATACACTCTTTTATTTCCGTATTTATACGAGAGATATGTCTCCCGTTTTGGATATTTCTTATGTATAATATTATTTCCTTTTTGTTATGAACCTGTTTATTTAAGACACCTTTGTTATGATGAATATATTTAATAGTAGGTTCCGGTTTTTTTTTTAAATTTACCGATTTTCACTAAAGTGAACCTATTAGAAACGTATTCTCATCTTTTATTTATTTAAAGTACTTGTTTATTTTTCCGCAAATTTGAGGGTGTCACACCTACCTTCTTTTACCCTACCCTTTTGCCTACCTAAGCCTTATATCATTTTGCTCATGGCTTTATGTTCATTTTGCTCGTGTTACATGCTAGATCGTATTTTGTGTTAATTTGCTTAGACTATGTGGTTTGTAATCTAACTCTTTTACTTTGTTGCATTAGGATATTGTTCTTCCACTTGATGATGTCAAGAGGGGGAAGTTGTTAAAATTGTGTGCATGTGTGATTCAATGACTCTTAGGCTTGCCTTCACCGTAAATTTGTTAGCTTTACGATTTGAATTTCTATTTAAGTTAATATTGACTTGACCATTGACCCTTGATCTTGTAATGCATCTTGTTTGATCTTGCTTAGACTTGCTAAAACCGACATTGGACATAGGGGAAAAGACACATTCAATTTTATTTGTCTTGCCATCATCAAAGGGGGAAATTGTTGAGACCATGTCTAGTTTAGAATGTTGATGATGCCTTAAGACAAATTAGTCATATTTGTTTATATAATGTGTGCCTTTTAAGTCTTAATTTTATAGTGATGGAATATTCCATGTGCTAATCAAGATGTCCAAGAATGATCAAGATGAAGATCGTCTTTGTTAATGTCATAATGTTGTAAGAAGAAATCATCAAACTTGATACATGTTTTTGTACTTCAAAACTAACAGTGACATGTCACTGTGGTTTCTGACCCTTAAGTATTTCGAAATTACTTAACTCTTGAAAATAGCTTTCCAAATTTTTGATCAACATTTTACATTGCTGAAAATTCTGGTTTGATCTTTATAATTGAAAGGAAGTTTTTGGTTGTCTTGGAGAAAAAGACACTTGCTAAAAATAGGTTGCTTACTTTTACTATATTTGGTGATGTTTATGTTCCTCATGAACAATACCATTTATGCTCTTTCTTAATGAAAAACCTAACCCTTATTTTGTCTAAGTGTTGCTGCAAAATTAAGGTTACTAGTAAACTTGGTTACTTATGCAAGAATTCATCTTTCTTGCATAAGGGGTCATGATTTTCATGTGCCTCAATTAACCACCTAAATTGTTGTTCAAGCTTCAATTCATTAATATTATTTTAAACACGTGTACTTCATAGTAGTGTGTTATTTTTATTGTAAGGTACACTCTACCTTACATTATAAATACCACACTTATTTCATTTGAACAAGTGTGCAACAACAAAACACTTTCAAGCTTAAAAGTCTTTGAGTTTTTAATCTAGTAAATTATCCTTGCAAAAAACGGTTAACATTTCATACTTAATTATTTTGCAAAATATTTTCTTAAGTCTTTTAAAGAGCTAGTTCGTTGCAACAAATCATGTATTGTGTTCGATGATCTCGAGTTGTATTTAAACGATTATCTCCGCCGTTCATTCAAGTGAACATTTTGAGATTCATGTGTTGTAATAAAAACCGAGTAGAACAAGTCTTGAGATAGAATTATCTTAAGCAATTAGCAAATCGAAAGAGTTGGGGAAGTCTCTTAGCGGAGTAGCTTTGAGCATAAGTCTTGGTGCGGAGTAGCATTAAGCAAATAGCAACCGGAGTAGGTTGGGGAGTTGTTTTATTATTCGGGGTCTTTGTTTGTATGAGTTTACTTCAAAGATGTTTAATAAAATAACATTGGATGTAGGTCGCGGAGTAGTGACTGAACCAATTTAAAAAACATCCAAAAGTTTTGTCTATTTCGTTCTTAATATTTTCGCTGTAATCTGAATTCACTGTTGATTCCACTGTGACATTTACCTTCTGGATTGTTGTTGGTTACTTCTAACTATCTAGATCTAAGTACCAACTTGTCATTTCTTCCAAGTAGTATTTTAGTGATCATAGATTAATTAAAGAAGTTTTAATTAAACTTAAAATTTTAAAATAGACACCTAATTCACCATCTCCCCCTCTTAGGTGATCTCGCCCTTAACTCTTCATACACTAAGTATTGGAAATATAGGTTTTATTGAGAAATTGCATGATAATAATTGAGATACAAGATGTCTATTTATACTAATAATAGAGTTCTATGTTTTCTAATCTAGTTAAGGAAATACAATATTATAATAGTAATATTTTTCCTAAATAATATAAGAAACATAATTAGGAAGTGTAGTAATTAGGAAAGTCTAGCAAGACGGAAACTCGACTTCACTTAGGTAATATTCTCAATACGCTCCCGCAAGACGGACGATCGGGCTGCAAGTGCAGTCTTGGACAAGATGAGTGACGCCAAGGTGGTAGTCATAATTATGATGTGTTTGGTAGTGTTGTTGATGATGGTAGATCTGCGTACTGAACTCGCCAATATATTTTCGTGGGTGAGTGGGTGACCGAAAGGGTGGTGGTCAAAGTTTATGATGGCCAGCATTGTGGCTAGGTTTGGGTGGCCTAAAAGGTTGGCCATGTTGTGTTGATGGCTTGAAGGGTTGTAGCCATAATTATAGTGGTGAGTTTGTGTAAACTCATGTGGTGGCTGAAAAGGGTGGTGGCCATAAACATAATACTTGGTTTGATGCAATTCCCAAGGTGGTGGCAACGGAGGGAGAGTTGTATGTGGATATAGTCCAAACAAAATTGGGTTTTGGGTGTAGTCCGAACAAAGTCGGGTTTTGGATAGAGTCCGAACAAAGTCGGGTTTTGGGTGGGTGTTTACTTCCGGCCTAAGGATCTACTCCGAGGCGTTACCCTCTATCAGGAGCACAAGGCTCTGATACCATATTGGAAAGATAGGTTTTATTGAGAAATTGCATGATAATAATTGAGATACAAGATGTCTATTTATACTAATAATAGAGTTCTATGTTTTCTAATCTAGTTAAGGAAATACAATATTATAATAGTAATAGTTTTCCTAAATAATATAAGAAACATAATTAGGAAGTGTAGTAATTAGGAAAGTCTAGCAAGACGGAAACTCGACTTCACTTAGGTAATATTCCTAATACTAAGAACATATGGATTAAGTACGCTGATGCAACATCCATTTCTGCCAATGAAGAAGTAACTCTGATGGATTGGGGTAATGTCATAAATTAAAATGATTAAGACAGATGACACAGGATATGTGATACAATTAGCGGGAGTTCTTAACCTTCAAGGATCTGTCAAGACTGCCAAGTTGAAATTAACCTGGCTGCCTGTCATAGATGAACTAGTCAAGCTTCAAATCATGGAGTTCGATTATTTTATCTCTAAGAAGCTAGATTTTTCTTTTTTGACTTTCATATGCTTTAACTCAAATATATGACTGTCTGAGACATTAGCGGTAGTTTTGTATTTCTTGTACGTAAAATCAGCGTTTCTTACCATCTTCCTGCTCTAAATTGAGTCAGGTGGAAGAGGATGAAAATTTCGTTGATGTGGTGAATCTTGTTACTAAGGAGACTTCAGCGATTGGACATGCAAATATGAGGAACCTGAAACATGGAGAAAGTATTAAGTTGGAGGCAACAAAAAGTGCCAAGGTATTATTAGCTGATATAACTGTGCCTCTGTTTCCATGGTTGTCTTAATGGTTAAGGCTATGGCTAGGACTCCTAACTGTAGCTTAAGTTGAAAATCAGCCATGACTTGGTTCGACAAAAATCGTTTTCAGTTGAATCATCAAGGAAGATTATTTGAGTGAAATAATGTTTTAAACAAACTACCCTTTGGCTGGCTCTACAATAGAACCAACATAGAGGAGGGACGGACGGGTAAAAAGTTGGGTAAGTTCGGTAATTCCGAAAAGGAAGTCGACTATGCATCATTTCATTCATGTTTTTTTTTTGTTCTTATATAAAGTCCAAGAAAAATTAAGATCAGACATTGTTAGGAAGTCGACTATGCTGGAAAATGTCTGTCCCTGGTTCTGCTATCATCTGTTTGTTACTTTGTTAGAGATCAGACATGTGCCTCGATTGTTCTTTAGAGATCAGGTACATGCCAAAATTGTGTTAGATATGGTGTCGAAATGCTGCATAGTCTTATCACCCCATATCCATTCATGACTTCTTGTAATATAGGTTATTTGATGGAGCATTGCTGAAATTAGAAAGGGAGTTGTGTTGCTGTCCTGTTTTGAAGAACAGTGAGATCGCCCTTCTAATACAGTGAGCCGGAAAAGTTTCCGGAGATCAATATCACGCCTAGAGTTCCTACATACCTATCCATTGGTAGTATGAACTCGTGTGCATTTTATAAGACAATGAGGTTTGTGGTTATGAAGTTTATGATTTTATTTACTGATTAACTTTACATTATATAGTGATGGCATACAATCAAAACTAGGGTAGAAGATTTACACAATAAAGCTAAATGTAGACTACCTAATATACTTTCTGTATTTACGATTATATGATGACTTTAATTTATCCTGTTGTCGTATTTGTTTTAATCTTGTGATATGTCAATATCTTTGGAGATATTGTTAATACGCCCCCTCAAGTTGGACGTGCGTGAGATGAGGCCAAGCTTGTCTCTTAGGTCATGGAATTGTTGTTTGTGCAGGGGCTTGGTAAGGATGTCTGCGATTTGATCTGTGCTTGCAATGTGGGATAGTCGTATTTGGCCGAGTTGAAGTTGCTGCTTGACATAGTGGAAGGAGATAGCCATGTGCTTCATACGGGAGTGGAAGACTGGGTTTTTGGCGTACAGTGTTGCGGAGATGTTATCACAGAAGACAGCCGGTGGTTGGAGAACGTTGATGTGGAGTTCGGAGAGTAAGTTACGTAGCCATAGGATTTCGGTTGTGACGGAGGCGTTGGCGCGAAATTCAGCTTCGGTTGTGGAAAGAGCAATGCCTTTTTGTTTCTTGGAGGACCAGGCGATGGGATTGCGACCAAGGTAAGCGATGTAGCCGGTTGTTGAGAGGAAGGTGTCTTTGTCCCCGCCGAAGTCGGCGTCACAGTAAGCATGGAGGTTGGTTGGTGTGTTGTTGTATAGTTGGATGCCGTGAGCTTGTGTCCCTTGAAGGTATCGAAGAAGACGTTTGAGAGCGGTCCAATGGGTCGAGGTGGGGTGGTGATGGGTGGGTTGATGGTGGCTGGCGGGGTGGTAGTGGTGTTCGTGGTAGGGGCTGTGAGTTGGAGGATGGGGGGGTGGACAGTGGTGGATGATGGGGTAGGAGGGCGTCTGGAATAGACAAGGTGTATGGGTGGTTTGGGACGGGTTTGGATGTTTTGTGGGAGGGAGTGGGCTGGTGGGGAGGTGGTGACGGGAAGGGGTAGGGTCGGGATGGTTAAGGTTGTCCATTCCTCGATGGTAGGGGTAGGTATGGTGGTAGCCGGTGTGGTAGTGAAGGGATAAATGTCGTCGTAGAATTTGACATGGCGAGATGTGTAAATGCGATGTGTTTTTGGGTCGAGACAATAGAAGGCACTTTGGGTGGTGGAGTAGCCCACAAAAACGCAGGAGATGGATCGATCTTCTAGTTTGTGTTTGGTGTAGGGTCGAAGCCATGGATAGCATAGACAACCAAAGTTGTGGAGGCTTTTATAGTCCGGGTTTTTATTATGGATCATAAAATATGGTGAATTGCCGTTTAGGGAACGGGTAGGTAGTCGATTAATGAGATATGTGGCGGTACTAAAGGCAAATGGCCAATACTTGGTTGGTAAATGTGCATGTTTAAGTAGGGCTAGGCCCGTTTCTACTATATGACGATGTCTTCTTTCGGCATACCCGTTGTGTTCGGGAGTATGTGGAGGAGAGGTTGAGTGGGAAATCCCGTTGTTAAGAAGGGTTGTGTTTAATTTTATGTACTCGCCTCCATTATCCGAAAAGAAATGCTTAATGGGTTTATTGAAATATTTTTCGACTAGCGCTTTAAATTGTTTAAATAATTGGGTCGTGTCCGATTTGCGTTTTAGTGGATACATCCATATATATTTTGTCTAGTGGTCAACAAATATAATATAGTATTTGTAATGATCATATGATGGTACGGGACTTGTCCATAGGTCATAAAATATTAGGTCTAGTGAGGCGGTGGTTTCGAATGACGAGTTATAAAATGGTAGCTTTTTGCTTTTTGCAATATTGCACGACTCACAATGGGTATAATCATTAACGGAAAAAGATAAACTTTTATTAATTGTTTTGATTACATCATACGTAGGATGACCTAGCATATGATGCCAAGATAGTGGAGCGGTTCCTTTAATAGCGTTGTAAGATCTCGGTTTTGAGGGACACCACTCGTAAATCCCGTCTTTAAGTCGGCCCTGGAGAAGAATTGTTCCGGTTGATATCACCTGTATTAGCAATTTGGAGACCAGATCCATCTCCAATTAAAAGCTCATCCAGGCCATTGTAAGGTGAGTGGAACTCAAGGGTGTCAAGATCATGGGTTATGTGGTGGCTGGCACCGCTATCAAGGAGGTAGCTCGGGTTGGGGTCGAGGCTGCCACTGGGCAGAGTCACGGTGTTCGCCTGCGGGTGGGGCTGCTGGTAGCGGTTTGGTGGTGGAGCAGGAAAGGTGATGTTGGGAAACAGTTTGCGGAAGAGCGGGCATTGGGCAATGAGATGACCCGTTTCGCGACACCATTGACAGCGGCCTTTGAATGGTCGTGGGTTGGGGTGGCTGTTTTGATTGGTAACGGGTGGTGGCTGGTTGTGGTGGTTGTTGGAGTAGCGGTGGTAGGTCCGGTTTTGGTGATGGTTTTTGTAGGTGATGTTGGCAGTGGGTTGAAAGTGGTTAGTGCCGGAGTTGTGTTTGATAAGCAACTCGTGTTGGAGGAGCTTTTCGTGAAGGGCCTCGAAACTAATTGGTGTGTCTCGGGCACGGACCGCATCGATAACTGGTTTGTAAGACTTGTAATCGAGACCTTTTAGAAGTTTGGACACAACATCTTCAGGATCGATTATTTTTCCCAAAAGAGCGAGTTGATCTACGCAAGCTTTGATTGAGTGAACGTAGTCACTAATGCTTTGATCCGTGGTTTTGATTATCGAATCAAGTTTTTCTTTTAATTGTTGGATGTGTATGCGTGACGGGTTTGCGTAGGTTTGAGCAAGGATATCCCATGCTTCTTTTGCGGTTTTGGCTCTTACGATTAAGGTTTGTAAGGCCGCGGTTATGGTGCCCATGAGAGCACCGAGAATGAGGCCGTCTTGTTTTAACCAAGACAGATGGGCCGGGTTTGGTGTGTCTGCTCCGGTGGCAGCAGCAGCAATGGTGGCAGCAGGGGTTGGGTTGGAGCCATCTAAAAAGCCGAGAAGGCTTAAGCCAAATAGTATATTGGTGAGTTGGAATCTCCATGTAGTGTAGTTGAGCGGGTGTAGTTTCACAACGTGGGTGAGGTTTGGGGCCGTGAGGGGTGTGGCGGCGTCATGGGGGTTGGGGATGACAGTGTCGGATTGGGTGGTTGGCATGGTGAGAGTCGGGTGAGTGATGGTTGTTCTCTGTTTTTTGAATGAATGACGGTGAGGACGGAGTATGTTGGATCGATTGTGGCTCGTAGATACCATATAAGACAATGAGGTTTGTGGTTATGAAGTTTATGATTTTATTTACTGATTAACTTTACATTATATAGTGATGGCATACAATCAAAACTAGGGTAGAAGATTTACACAATAAAGCTAAATGTAGACTACCTAATATACTTTCTGTATTTACGATTATATGATGACTTTAATTTATCCTGTTGTCGTATTTGTTTTGATCTTGTGATATGTCAATATCTTTGGAGATATTGTTAATAATTTTGCATTATAGATCTAATGATGTAAGCTATAGGGAGTATTATTTTATCAGAAAAGGTTGAAGAGTAGTACAGTTGATGTAGGCCAGGTTTCTGGAAGCTGTAGCTTCAATGGCAATCGAAATAAATATCTTGTGTACCATACGATTTAGTGTGAGACTATTCACGAATAAAAAGTATCAATAAGTCAATAACTTAAGCTTATTTGGAGTACTTCTTACTTGAGACCAGTTTTTTTCATTCACTTTGTTTATGTATTAAGTAAATCATTGATTAGGCTTCAACAATTAGCTTAACATGTCGATTGGGATGATCATTAGAACAGTGACTAATCGTTTAAGTAGACTTTCATGAAGCTTTGCTAGGAATATTAGCGGACGATGAAACTAACTGTGGAACTGACCGTCCAAACAAAATGATGTACTAACTTCCGTCTTGTTGTTAAAGGAGTATAATTTTGATAGTTAGGAAGAAAATAATAAAAACAGTGGAAGTAAACTATACTACTACCCTCCGTCCCAATCATTTGTGTACCTTTTATATATTTTCTAGTCAAGGGGGTAAACAATCGATTGAGGTGGAGTATGTATTATCGAGACGACAACAGATGAAGTAACAAGTGGAAGCTTAAGGTTGGTGTTGGTTAGATATTACTGCTATTTGAAGGAGGTAGAGGTACAATCGCGCAATAGTGAAGAAAACATGTTGAAAGAGAGATAAATTTGGTGGTACACATTGCTTTCATCGCATCCTTTAGTTGGCTAGTTACTGGTTTGCCTGGTAATGTGTTATGAAAAGCAAAGATGATGTAAAGCTGAAAGAGTTTGGAATGGTCATAGATAAAGCAGTTTTTCTTGAGCGGTTGTTGCATCAGAATATTGTTGAAACCTGTCCAATGTCCAACGCAACCAGTTTTCCTTAAGACGGAGTTGCTCGACTTAATATTAAAATGGGTCGAATATCATCCCACATGGATATGTAGGACAAATCTTTTACTTTTCTCTATGCATTCGGCTTTGTTTTAGTCATCCTCGAGGTCATATTTAACCCGTCTTAAGCTTAAGACAGATATACCCGTCTTAAATGAGAATTTGTCCAACGTTCAATTACGGTTCTTACGCTTTTTTTTAGTTATATAGTTGCCATGTTCTAGTAAAAGTCACTTGCAATATGAGTTCCTAAATGAGTTATGACCAGTGGATTATTAAATAGGCCTGTATGAGCTACGCTGAAATACGATTATACGAAGTATATGTTTATGCAATTTTTTTAGTCCAGGATCAAACTATGTTTCTAGGTTCGTACTTTCGTCGAACCCAATTGCAATGATTGAACTCTCACAAATTCTTGTATAAGAAGGTCTTACACTAACTTTTTATAAGGCCGAGTTACATGAGACGTACTGTTGAATGTGTTGATTTCTAACCGTTTACTTATCTGGTAGAATAATGATATTCCAGAAATGGGTGTAGCATGTGGATGTGCATAAAAAGGTTGCGCTCTTGCATGCACTTTTTATGGCTTATAAAGCTTTTGCCAACTCTCAATAAGTTAACACTGTCAAAATTTACTAAAATGTCTGAAGGCAATGAGAAATTTTTGCATATAGCAATGTGCCCATGGTTTGCTTTTGGCCACATTACTTCTTTTCTTCACTTAGCCAACAAATTAGCTGAGAGGAATCACAAAATCAGTTTCTTGGTCCCATCGAAATCTGAGCCACAGTTATCGTCTCACAACCACCATCCTAACCTCATCACGTTCATTCCCATCACACTTCCTGATGTCGATGGGCTGCCTAAAGGAGCCCAGACGACAGCTGATGTCCCCGCCTCAGCCCGGCCCCTCATCATGACTGCCATGGACTTGTCGCAGGACACTATTGATGCTCATCTTGCCCACCTCAAACCCGATTTCATATTCTTTGATTTTACCGAGTGGGTCCCTAAGTTGGCCCGTAAACACCAGGTAAAGTCGGTGTTTTACGCCACTGTATATGTGGTGACTATAGCTTACCTGACCCCTCATGCAAGGAATTTGCCAATCAACTGTCTCTCTGAGGAAGAGATGGTGAATCCACCACCGGGTTTCCCTGTTCCTTCTGTCAAGTTGAAGCCTCAGGAGGCTCGTAGTTTGTCGAATGCATCTGAGGCCAAATTCGGAGGTGGAATGTCATTGTTTGAGAGGCTTGCAGTTGCTTTCCAAGAGTGTGATGCTATTTGTGTCAAAAGCTGTAGGGAAATAGAAGGGCCTTACTGTGATTATTTTCAAAAGCATTATAGTAAGCCTTTGCTCCTTGCAGGTCCTGTTATTCCCGAGCCACCAGCAACTAAACTAGATATGTCTATTGACTCTTGGTTGAAGGGTTTTCAAAAAGATAGTGTGATTTACTGCGCGCTTGGGAGCGAATGCTTCCTGAGAAAGGACCAGTTCCAGGAGCTAGTTCTAGGGCTTGAACTCACAGGTTAGTAGCTCAATTCATATGGTTGTGTCAGTCTTATGTGGTACAACTAGGTAATATGAATTTTATGCAAATGCCATGAATTTGGCGACATTTAATTCATCTGAACGTCTTGTTGAATTTGGCGAAACTATGGAAGGAAAGAAACAGCAACAAATGCCTTTGTTTTGTTTATAGCATCAGTCTAAAACAACCTACTAACCCGATCAAGGGAATAAACCACACAAACCTAAACAGCCTCGTACCTAAAAGGACCCAAACCGAGAGCAATTTGACCAAATTAACTAGTTTGTCAGGGTTGTAGCTCTTGCAGTATTACTCCGTATTTGTTTCCCTTTCATGGATGATATTGCACTGTGCTTAGGTATACCCTTCCTGGCTGCGCTCAAGCTGCCTACAGACTGTGAAAACCTCGAATCTGCCTTACCAGAAGGGTTTGCGGAGAGAACAAAAGGCTGCGGAATGGTCCTTGTCGGATGGGTTCAACAACAGCTCATACTGCAGCATACGTCAGTAGGATGCTTTCTGACTCATTGTGGGGCCGGGTCTTTATCGGAAGCTATGGTGAGTGACTGTCAGTTGGTTATGCTGCCTCAGGCCGTGGACCAGTCCATCAACGCAAGGATGATGAGCCAAGACTTGAGGCTTGGGGTCGAGGTTGAAAAAGGAGACGATGACGGTTTCTTTACGCGTGAGGCGGTTTGTAAAGCAGTTAAGACGGTGATGAACCTGGAAAATGAAGTGGCTAGGATGGCTCGAGCCAACCATGCGAAATGGAGAGATTTCTTGCTAACAGAAGGGCTTGAGGAGTCTTACATAAGTGGTTTCATAGACAGTCTGCAAAAACTCCCTTAATGAGACATGAAATGAAATTTATATTGGTTGTCTACCATTTAATATTTATACATACAAACGTCTATCTAGGCTTCTTTGTTCGTAGCTTCTCTGTTGTAATTTCCAAAAATAAATGCTTAATGAAGGTGTAATAATAGATTGGCTGCAAAGCCTGTTAGTTTTACAAAATAAATTTTGATGTTTGTTCACCTCTAATATTACGTATACGATGAGAAGACTCCTCATTTTCCTTTACAAAGAAATTTTAAACCATATTAATAAAGGTGACTACATGAAAATAATCCAAATTATGTATGTCCTATTCAAAATAATCTCAACTGGTCCAAAAGAAAGGGAAGAAGATTATAAAACCACATGAAAGTAAACCTAAAAAAAGTTAGACTTACCGATAATAACAGGTTACTATAAGGAAGATAGCAATAGAAGTCAAATGATGGCAAAGTTTGTATCGTTATAAGTTATTGAATAGTTGAGATTATGTTGAGAAAGCGGGACATAATTTAAATTTTTGTCATCAAATAGTCTTATTAATAAAAAAAAAGTTTATCATGTTAATGTAATAGTGTTACTGTAACATTATTACTGTATGATAGAGATGAACTTAAAATATTGTAGCCAGAACGTTTCTGAAGAGAGAGGGAAGTTACAACATTCTATAATTGATATACGTATTGTGTTTTTTCAATCAAAGTTGAATGCATAACATTGTAATAATAAGTTACTGTACTATTGTTACTGTATAATTATCACTAATAATGATGGACCAACCTTTCATATATGTTTAGTTATTAATGGTCGAATATTTTGTTTTGAATGTCAGAAAATTTGAAGAGCATGGTTTGAGAAATCAACCAACACAAAAAAATGGGGCGCAAGAAGACTGTATATACAAAAAAGAGCACGACAATGACTAATTAGTCATGAAGATAAGCATGAAGAAGGCAGCGTTATTGAAGTTGAAATGCTAGTTGCGATTGTTAACATTGTTGTCAGATTTTGATGTAGACTATAATGTATACTTATTGTAGACTTTTCAAATTATTGTGATGCGTTGTTGCGAAACATTTTACCATATCAGAAGAACCTGGTCGGATCTGTATTAACTGCCTTTTGTTGATGAAATAAATTATAATTACAACTTTTAATATTGTTTCCATGTTATTTTGATGAATCAATGATGTTACAGTAACCATGTTACATTAACATTGTTTCTTTAATAAGTAATAATGTTACAGTACCATCGTTACAAATCATCATCAACTAAACAAAAGAGGAATGCACAACAATCTCTAATAAACTAAACTAGCAAAGTGGTGTGGACCATAGAATAAGTCAAATTAGGTTATGTGGCCGCTTAAAAGGTTTACAAAACGATCTTAAAATAAATAGGCTATATGAGATTTGAACCCATACCTATGTGCAAGGTTTGCACATCGCTCTCCCATTTGAGCTAATAGCCTTTAATAAAAGAACTATTCAAACTTTTAAATGAGATTAATAACAATAGATGTCTTGTCCTCTTAATTATTAATGCAGGAAAATGACTAGGATACTTTGAAAATTTTGTTACCAAAATAATATAATAGTTTATGATGTCATTTATTTATGGTTTCTCATTGCTTAGAGAATAGAAACAATACTATATTACGCCATCAAGACATTCATAACTGTACAAGAAATCAATGTCAACTAACCCCATCAAATTCTCAATGCATTATTGTAACACAGGGCTAGCAAGTTCCATACTACTGTAACACATTAAACTGTTACTGTAACTCGATTGTAACCATTATCGTAACAAAGTTAAACAAAGCACACAATTTCCTCAAAGAATAATCTTAATCCTTCCTAAATTGATCGACATAAGATTCATTAAAATTTCATCATGAATACTAAATTTCATGCATCGATTGCATTCCAATTGATGTTAAAGTCACACCATTACAGTAACACTGCTACCGTAATACACGATATTCAGAAAATATTCCGCTGCAATGAAAAATGCAACTCCATAGCATCTGTTGCATGTTGAAGTTGAAGCTTCCGTGAACATATGCTTATCTTGAGTAAGAAGCAGCAATGAGTCCCACAATCATAAGATAGGATTAATATACATCGTAAAAGTTAGTTTTATGATAAAATTAGCCAAAAATATCATTTGATTCTTACAAATTACCTTAATTTCTACAGGTTAGTAAAAATTACAGGAAAACATCGAATAATAGAAAAATCAACATAAAAAGTGAGTAATAATTGCAAATTGTAATTATAAGATACCTAATTCGAGATATTTCGCGAATTTTTGTTTCTTACAATGAATGTATGAACTCATTACAATGTTAATGAGTGTTAATGTTAATGTTAATCAATTTTGCAACAAGATATGAACATATATGGTTATTAAACGCCTTACTCAATACAGTGTTGTTACTGCAGTACGTGAGTGATGTTACAGTAAGACTGGTTACTCTATGAATAGACAACAGGCAAAAAACATACTACGAAAACAACGGATGAGGAGGAGAATATAAATAATACTGTAACAATGTTAATACCACAATAAGAGATTGATCATACTGCAACATAAAAACAAAACAGTGGTGGTGTTAATGCAACGAGGGAATGAGTTTAAAGTATCATTAATACTGTAACACTATGTTATCAAAGCATAGACAACAAAACATGATTATGCTACAACAAACGTAGTTGCAAAGGTGAACATTATAATGGCTTTACAGTATCATTAATACTGTGTCATTATGTTACTGTTAAGGTATTCCAATGCAACTGTAACATTGTGACGACAACGACGACGACCTCAACAACATCATCATCATCATCATCAACAACAACAACATCAAAGTACAAAATTAATAACAAATTCCAGGAAATGAAAGGCAAAGTAAAGTGACGCAATTAATTTGTAACCCTCTACTCATTAACGCGAAATAAAACAGAAAATTATTGCACACTATGTCGCACAAATAGAAGGATCTAAAATTAGTGATTTATCAAGTTTTTTCAATTATTGAACTGATTCAATCTTGAATTGATAGAATTATGAATTTCTCGAATTGATTAAACTAATAGAATCGTGAATTACTTGAATAGATAAAATTGACATTCTAAGTTGAATATCAATTAAAAAAATTGAAATAAAAAATCGTTTGTTGTAATTGAATCAGAATTTCGAAAGCAAGTAGAACTAACCTGGAAATTGATTGAAAATAAGCGATTGAAGTATACGAAATCAGAGTTTAATTGAACAACTCTGATTGATTGAATCGTAAATTACAAAAAAAACGCATATGAACAGCAAAACGCATGTAATTTCATTGGAAAATTCCAGAATTGGGGGAATATTTAGGGTTCTTAAGAAGAATGTGATTAGAGAGAAATGGGGGAGAGAGAAAGTCAGATTCAGTTATGAGGTCCAAATATTGAAAATTAGAGGGTTTTTATATGTCAGTCAAGCATTAATCTCCGCCCTTGATTTGTGTAAGATCTAACGGTGGAGAATCGCGGAACGTACTCACCTAAGATATGTGGACTTACTAGATCATATATATATATATATATATATATATATATATATATATATATATATATATATATATATATAGAATTAGGATCACATGAGTCCACCCTAACTATTTGAGTCCATGAGTCCCAATCTCAACCATTAGATCAAGGAGATCGAATGGCTGAGATATAGTAAGGGTATTTTCGACATTCACCAACTTGATATATATACCTTCATAGGAAGTCATTCTTTCAGTTTTTTCATTCACTTTCTCTCTCTTCTCTCTCTTTTCTTATTTTGTGCTCCTTTTTCTAACTTCTAACCTAACTTTTCCTGTCAATTCGTTTCTTCTCAAGTAAGAGATATCATTTGATTTTCTTCATCATATTTAGAATTGCAATGTCAGGTATTATTCACTCTTCTTTTTATTAGAAATTTTAAATTCGTTATTGTTTTTATTTGAATTATATGCACCTAAGTATGCTTTGATTATCATTATTCTGATTTTCGTTTTAATTGATGTATCATCTCTTTTCATTTTAATTGATGTCTTCTTATCATTTCTTTATGTATGTTAAGGATCATCATTATTATTATTTTTGTTTTATTTCTTCTTTTTGCGTTTTTATGATTTATTTATTGATTTAATCGATGTATTCTTATCATCTCATTTTATTCTTCTATTTTTGTTTGTGTATTCACTTTTATTTAGCATGATTTCTGTTAAGATTTGTGTTTTTATCAAGTTTTCATAAAAGTATGCTTTATCTTTGTTATTTTTCCTTTTGTAAATATTTTTTATTGTTTACCTAATTAATGTGAATTAGTATCAGACGATATTCTTAAAAATATCACATGCTGAAATATATTGTAATACATTGATGTTTAACTAATTACTGTAAATTAATATCACACGTTATTCTTAAGAGTATCATACGTTATTTTTAAAAGTATTACATGTTATTCTTAACAATATCACAGTCTGAACTACATTTAATTGTTAAGGAGAGGAGACAATGATCAAGTCATATGATTCCAAGTTAGTGATTTTTCTAACAACATACATTTATGTTCCTTACTTATATATGTCTATATTTTCTTTTGCCTTAAAGATGCTACTAAAATGATGTTTTGTTCTTTGTTTTCCTTTTTACAGATTTTTTCTCTTGCCGAGGTTGGTTAAGAGTTTGTGTTGATGCTGAAGAAATTTATAGTCGTACATCATCAATTAAGCAAATCATCTTGTTTTTTTGTTATTTCTTTTATAAAGACAAATTTTGTATTGATAAATATCGTTCCAAGCGGTTACAATTTTGTATTTTTCTACATTTTTGGTCAACAATACGTTACTCTACCAAGTTGTACAACTTGTTAGAAAAAATATCAATGTATCTTAGTAGTAGTAAAATAGTTACTTCAATTTATTAGTAATTATGTGGCAATTTATTAGAAACAATGTCACACGTTATTAGAAACAATATTACATGTTATAAGAAGCCATATCACATGAAGTGATTGAAAATATCACATGATGTGATTAACAATATCACGCTCTGTCATTAGCAATATCACAATTTTGCCAGCTCCAATATCACCATATGCCATATATCTATTAGACTGACTTTTGAAGTCTTATGATAATAAAGTATCACAACCATTACCAAAGAATATCACACTTCACACAAAACAATATCACAAATAAAAAGAATGATTACGCCCTTCCAATTTCGTGATATTAAGAAACAATATCACTATATACAAGACACGCTATTATTACTGGTCTTAAACAAATTACAAAATTCTAATGATAATACTAGGTTTTGACAGCTACTACGTACTTACATTAGATTACTTATTGACCAACTTTACATCAATGCACTTTTAATTAAAGTTTTTTGTCAACATATTCTTGTTAGTCATTTTAATTGTTTTCTCTAACTCTACTTCTACGACTTGCAACTATCTTTACCCATCCTTTTGAAAGTCCATAGACCTTAATTAGACTCCTCTAATTATTTACTAAATTACTTTTTAATTTAGTTTATAATGATCTATGTAACAAGCATGCAAATATAAAGACACTTATATAAAGGAAGAAATTTCCTCACATTGATATGGAAAATATAAGGGCACAACAAGAACTCCTTCTTGTTGTTCTTGAGCTAATAATATGGATGATACAAATAATCCCCAAAATAGAAGATCTCCTCTAAGTTGCACCAAGATTAATCCAAATAATCTACACTTATTATTAACTAGATAATAAGATAGATATTATTCTACTAATATTATGACTATATTACTACACTAGTAATACTTAGTAAATATTAGTATATGAGAGTTTTAGTGAGAAGAAGAGTTTTAGAGAGAAGTTAAACAAATTGAACAAAAAATGAAGTGAATAAAAAATGAACACCAATGCCCATTTTAAAGGCCATTTGGCCGGATGATTTAGTCCACATTTGGACTATTTTTGTTCAATTTTGGTCACATGCATTAGAGTGGAGTGTTGTAGAAAGGATGATGATTATATTCAACTTGTTATGTCACCTTCAAAAGGTAACTAAGGAGTGTAAACATGAACAAAAATCATCACCCTTGTAACTACTTCAAAACCGGCCCTCTTGGCCTAGTTAGGTCCATTTTGATTTTTGATATTTGTCTCACAAATACTTATTGATCATATGGTTAATTATCTTGTATAATTAAGTGTTAATTTGATCATATACCAATTATATGACTCAATTAAATAAATAATATGTACTTAACATTTTAAGTAATATTTTACCATTATATCAATATATAATGGGTCCCACAATGCTAAGTTAATTTAGTTTACAACTCCTTGTAAATATAATTAACTAATTACCTCTATCTCAAAACCTCAACTAATTTAGTAATTTAACGATTAATTACTAAGTAAAATCTTATTTAATCGTATTAAAATAAGATATAAATTTATTAGTCAATTATCGAATAATTGAAAAATAAGTTTAATCGAATTTGAGTTCTTAACTCAATTTCTAATAATTAACTCTCGTACATATCGAATATATGTAATGTACTAATTAACTGTATCGTATACAAATAATTAGTTACTATTTGGATTTCATCCTTTAAGTGTGACCGAAAAGGGATCAGTTGATCACCGCCGTCAAACGACAATAACGTCAAACTCTAGTTAGCCAACCGTTATTGATTTACGTTAATCAACTGACTAATCATATATATAGTCAACAATTATCCCAATTATATTCCATAATAAGATTTATTATGTGGCGCACTATTGTGGAGGACACCTACTCCAACAATCTCCCACTTGTCTGACACAAGTGTGCGTCACCAATTCTCTTGTCTCTTTATCACATCTCCCACTCAACGCAAGGTGTCTTTCAGGTCGCACTTGCGATTGACAATATCTAGAGTGGTTTTCTCGATTAGGAGAGTAGCTGTCTGACCGGAAACTCTACAATAGAATCTCTTTCCGAGCGGGCATGCATTTACAGTAACGACTCCTCGAGTGGCCTAAGATGTTTTACCAACGGGGTGGACAATTACTGGTGATCCTCTACTCTGTATGATGAGATAACCATGATCCAGAAAGAAGTCCATCGGCCTCCTTTCGGCACGAAATAGAACATCAACCAAAACCAATCGAAAACTGCACCGACCTCAGTATAGACGGTCCGCCAAAGTCAAACGAATCGACTTATAGGACCTAAGATAGAAGACCCTGCCCCGACCAGGCATCAAATATTTGATTTAAGGGTCTCTACAATGTCACTGTCCGACAGAGTGTCATACAGTCTGTCTATGTAAACGACCAGTCATCTCCATGACCCCATGGTGCTGAACCAACCATCGATCGACTTACAATCTAGTCACTTCGAGACGTCACCTCATTGAGTGACTAGGGACAAATACTAAGTTCGTCCTATTCACTTGAATAGGGTCCAACAATCTATTCAATAAACAAGTATTAAGTTAGTCAACTAAATA
>JAIUZE010075295.1:0-28079 GCA_022085475.1 Heliosperma pusillum
TTGCGGAAAGAAAAAAATTATTTAAATACACAAAAGATAATAAAACATATACGAAGGTGTCATAAAATAAAAGGGTCATTACAATACGGAAATAATATTCTACAAAAGAAATATACAAGACGGGAGACATATCTCCCGTAGAAATACGGAAATAAAAGAGTGTATAATAATATACAAACTATGAACCGAATATAGGTCCAAGGTAAATACTTCGCTCGCTAGCTCGTCCATGTACCCAAATATGCAACACCACCTGTTCGACCGCATTAAATATAAACACGGAAGCCACAGTCAGTGGGGAGTAACTCCGAGTTCTCCCAGCCACGAAATGAGAGTTTAATGAGCAACATGAAAAAACATTAAAGCAAGTATATATAAAATACAAAACCTTAACAACATATGATATGCTTTTCATGTTATGAAACAGTTAACTAACATATAACCTATCATATGACAGCTATCATGTGAATTCGATAATAAAGTATAACTCGAGGTAGGGAAGCTGGTATGCTGGCTCAGCGGTTACCATGTAACATGGCCCTGATACACTCAAACCCTAATCAACACGTAATCATGTGAATCAGTTAACAATCGGTAATCCAAACTCTATCACTCCTAGCCGGCTTGCATCTCACCTTCTAGAACTCATAGAATCATACAAACATGAAAGACCAATACTTCTACAAACAGGCATAAGTTCTTAGAACCGTAAATAGTCATCTGTAACTCGAGGCTATACCACAAGGTAGGAAAACATCCTAGTCCTAGACTGATCAGACCTAGCGACAACAGCTATTCCGTTCCCCGTCCCATGACATAACCGTCTATGAGAAACTCTACTAGGCGACCCCCTAAGCAGAGATGGCTAGTACTTAAGTTGGCTCCCTTCCCAAAGCGGAACTCTTAGGATGCCATGCCCCGACTTGGATATAAACCCACCAAGCCGGGACACAAACGCTATCAAGCGACAAACTCCGTATGCTCGTTAAAGATAGTACGGCCTATCAATGTCGTGGTCCAAGCTACTCATTTAGAATTAGAATGGTCAAGACGCCATATATCCATAATTCTCTATGGGTACTTAGTCAACACGACACCAACCATATAATAAATCAGTCACGGGAAAACATCCTATCATGTGACTAATTGCATATCAATAATAATCAAATATCATATAGCCTCATATCTACTAAGGCTAATTCTGTAATTAAAACAACCATACTTGAAGACAAATCCCCGACCCGAGTCCCGCGACGGGTCATCAGTCAAATCGGGGCTGACTAGATCTTAGTTTGACCAAACCCGTTGGATCAAACCGGCTAGAAACAGAGTCTTTATCACATAGACTTAAACATAAAATCAACATATACAATACATGTTATTTTATTAACTGCTAACTTGTGAATTATTATAACATACCAGAACCCCGTTTGACTTAACTGATATCCAATTAAACTACGATCTCGTCTTATAATTTCCAACATGTGAGAAATAATAATTTTATGAAAAACCTTTTTAATTTAAATATTTTACTTATTAACATTTCCCACTTGCTAAATATTACAAAACACGATAAAAATGACGATAACTCAAAAACCGTCACAAGTCCCAAAGTGGGACCCACGGGCTGAGTTGGGCCGGACCCCACATGGGCCTGAATGGGCCCACGGCCTGTTTGGCCTGATTTGGCTGATTTTTACAACTTTCCTAAAACCGTTTCCTAATATTTCCCGCATGCTTTAACATATTTAAAACCCGTCAAAACAACCATTAAACAATCAAACATCGACACAACCCAAAGACCAAAACCCGGACCCACCATGGACCAACCCAGACCGGGTCTGAACCGGCCTGGACCGGTCTGGTTGGTCCGGTTCTCAGCCCTCCACCACGGTTCCACCACATCAAACACCACTTTAATTTCTAACATGTTTTTAATTAACAAAAAACCATTTTAACAATCTTCCATACAAAATCATAACTTATTAAAATCATCAAAATTTATCAAGAACACCAAACTTGTTAAATTTTCCTACCCAACATAAAAATCATAACTTATTAAAAATCATCAAAATTTATCAAGAACACTAAACTTGTTAAAATTTCCTACACAACCTAAAAATCATAACTTATGGAAAATCCTCAAAATTCATCAAGAACACTAAACAACATAAAAATTCATACAACATAAAAATCATCAAGAACAATAAAACAACATGAAAATTCCCTACAACATAAAAATCATCAAGAACAATAAAACAACATAAAAATTCCATACAACATAAAAATCATCAAGAACAATAAAACAACATAAAAATTCCATACAACATAAAAATCATCAAGAACAATAAAACAACATAAAAATTCCATACAACATAAAAATCATCAAGAATAATAAAACAACATAAAAATTCCATATCATCTCATGTTACTACTAAAATCATAAATAACCATAACATGAACCAAAACTAAAGCCTATGTGACATTAATTCGTCGAGTAAAACGGAATTGTTACCTTAGCTAGCAAACCACTTAGCACAAAAATAATAATAAGAAGTATATAATAAGAAAACCCTCCTACTAATCTTCACCCAAAATATACGAGTCTCCAAACTCGTCTTCAAAATCTTCCCCTATAAGAAATAACAAGAAAAACAGTATTAGAACTAAAAATATGAATTTCCATAATTAAAGTGTTGAAAACGATCTTGACGGAATTGAAATATAACCGTACGTGAAGATGAGGAGCGAAGAGGAGAGTCTAGAAATATAAATTAGGATGGATTTAATTAAGAAACGAAGATTTTATGAAGGTTTTGCTCAAGAACGATGAAGAACAAGTGATGAACGACGAAGAACACGAAGAACGATCAAATAAAGTGATGTTTTGATCTTAATTTGATTTGTTGTAAAATGAAAAGTTGTTTGTGAGTAATGTGGTGTTGGGTGAGCCGTGTAGTTATAGGCAAATAAGGATGTCGAGTTTTGAAATTGTTGTTACGTAATTGACTCGCGTTTACTAATTATTTTACGGTAAACGATTTAATATAATTAACGATAAAGGTAATTACACTAAATATCAAGATATTATGTTATTAATAATCAAAAGAAAGACAAATATCTAGTCCTATTAGAGGACTTATGAGCCGTGTGAAATGATGAGAAGACGAATCTGATTTCGATCGTTTTGCGTAATTTTCGTTAACTGATCGATAAAGTGAAATAATATCTAGATATTATGATATATTAATCAAAAGTAATGAAAATATCAAGGTCTATTAGAGGAGAGGAAAGAGAGGAGAGCCGTGTGGGTTTGTGGCTTGTCGGGTCTGATTTTTTCTCGATTTGCGAAATCTCCGTTGACGGATCGATAAAGTAACAAATATCTAAGATATTTGTATTAGTTTAATCGAATCAATTAAATATCCTATTGTGAGTGGAAAACGATGACATGGGCGTGTGACTCATGCCAAAGTCGAGTTTCGATTTTGTGGCGCGTTTTACGATGAGTCGGGAATAGTTAAATGACGTTCGGTTAAAACCGTAAACGTTATTCTTTAAATTCCGAATAAATTCAAAATAATTATATTAAATTATGATAAATCTTAATAAATCTAAATAAAAATAAATCAAAAATATATTTTTTTTAAATAAAATTTCGGTCTTCATACTTATGAGACGAGTCGGGAAAAGTCAACGGAAGTCAAAGTTGACTGAAAAGTCGAGAAAAGTCGAAGATGACTTAAAAGGCAAGAAAAGTTTAGGACGACTTAAAAGTCAAGAAAAAGTCAATGACGACTTTAAAAAGTCAAGGAAAAGTCAAAGACGACTTAAAAGTCAAGAAAAGTCAAAGATGACTAAAAATGGTCTTTTCATGAAATCTCTCAGAAATTCCAAATACGAACGCGGAATTTCAAAATAAGACTCGGAACAAAAATTTCTATTTTAAAAACTTAAGTTCTACTGAAAAGTGTTAGTAAATATTTTTACTAGAAAAATCGGGTACTTTTCGGGTTGTTACAATCACCCTCCTTTTAAAAAGTTTCGTCCTCGAAACTTAGAAGAAGGAACGTAACATATATGTAGGTCTATTTCAAACCTGTTAAAATATACTTGTAATAAAATATAGGATCTTATCTACGGAACGGCAGGTTCTCGTCAGCAGTCATGAATATCGATAGAAGGAACGGAATCTTCGAACGGTTAAATCGAATAGAAAGAGGCAAGAAAGAAGGAAATTTACCTCAAGTAAAGAGCTCGGGATATTTAGCTAACATTTTAGCTTCGGGTTCCCAAGTTTCTGATTCGACGTTTCCACAACGCCAAAGGATACGAACTAAAGGTACCACCTTGTTTCGGAGTTGTTTGTTAGCCCTTTCAAGTATACGAATCGGCCTTTCTTCCAAAGCCAAATTAGGTTCCAAGTCCACCACTTCTTCTTGAATAATATGACTCGGATCACTGATATACTTCTTCAACTGAGAAACATGGAACACATCATGAACTTGCTCAAGTTCGGAGGTAATTCCAGACGATAAGCAACAGGACCAACTCTTTTAAGCACACGAAACGGTCCAATATATTTAGGACTCAACTTTCCTTTCACTCCAAACCGTTTGACTCCTTTCATTGGTGACACTTTAAGGAATACACGGTCACCAACATCAAATTCAAGGCGGCGTCGACGAACATCGGCATAGGATTTCTGCTATCTTGAGCGGCTTTCATTCGTTCACGAATGACTTGAACTTGATCGATCGTTTCAGTAACAATGTCGGGACTCAACATATGATCATCTTGTACTTGATCCCAACAAAAAGGACTACGGCACTTCCTACCGTATAAAGCCTCATATGGTGACATCTTGATAGATGCATGATAACTGTTGTTATAAGAAAATTCCACCAAAGGCAAACACTTCTCCCAAGATGCATGAAAGTCTAAAGCACAAGCACGAAGAAGATCTTCCAAAGTCTGGATCGTTCTCTCGGTCTGACCATCAGTAGCGGCATGAAAAGCTGTGCTCATCAACAATTTACTACCCATGGCTTCTTGCAAAGCTGTCCAGAATCAGGAACAAAATCTCGGATCTCGATCTGAAACAATATCTTTAGGAACTCCATGGTAGCGTACTATCTCTTTCACATAAGCACCCGCTAAGACATCTATACTCCAAGTTTCTTTGATAGGCACGAATCTGGCACACTTGGTTAGACGGCCTACAATAACCCAAATGGCATTCTTTCCACTAGAAGTAGTAGGTAAAGCCATCACGAAGTCCATAGAAATAGACTCCCACTTCCAAAGAGGAATTTCCAGAGGTTGTAGCAAACCTCCGGGTCTTTGATGTTCGATCTTCACCTTCTGACAAGTAAGACATTTACTAACCTACTCCTTTACTTCAATCTTCATCCTAGGCCACCAAAACTGTGGTCTCAAATCTTTATACATTTTGTCACCGCCAGGATGAATAGAATAAGGAGAAAGGTGAGCTTCATCAAGTATTCTCTTTCTCAACTCGGCACTTCTCGGAAAATACATTCTACCATGGTAACGAAGGTAGCCATCATTATCCACCACACAATCCTTAGCTTGCCCAAGTAATATTTTTGATCGAATGGCAATGAAAGTAGCATCCTCTGGTAAACAAGTACGAATCTCTCGATAGAAGTCTGGTTCCGCAGTCAAAGCACCAAGATAATCAAATCCTTTCCCAACGAACTGTATATGAAGCTTCTGAAATTCGGTTACTAGTTCATCGGGTAAAGTACCAAGAGCATTTAATGAATGACTAGTCTTTCTACTCAAAGCATCTGCCACGACATTTGCTTTTCCCTCGTGATAAATCCACTCAGCATCATAATCATTCACTAACTCCAACCATCTTCTCTGCCTCATGTTCAATTCCTTCTGAGTAAAAATGCACCTCAAGCTCTTATGATCGGTGTAAATTCGGCAATGAACTCCAATAAGATAATGTCTCCAAGTTTTCAAGGCATGTACTCAAGCTGCTAACTCAAGATCATGAGTCGGGAATTCACTTCATGAACCCTGAGTTGTCGAGAAGCATAAGCAATGACTTTTCTATTCTGCATCAAGACACATCCCAAACCATGCTTTGAAGCATCACATTATACATCATAATCAGCTTCATCATCTGGTAAAGTTAAAACCGGTGCGGTAGTCAATCTCTTCTTTAATTCCAAGAAGGCAATTTCACATTCATCGGTCCAGATATACTTTGCTTCCTTCTTTAGCAATTGAGTCATCGGTCTTGCTAATTTAGAAAAATCTTTCACAAACCGACGATAATAACCCGCTAAACCAAGGAAACTCCGAATCTCGGACACATTTTTCGGACTCTTCCATTCTACCACGGCTTCAATTTTAGCTGGATCGACCATAACACCGTCTTTTGAAATGACATGACCAAGGAAAGAGACCTCGGGCAACCAGAATTCACATTTGGAAGACTTCATACCACTTTTGGCGTCGAAGAACACCCAAAATGGTCGAAGGTGAATCACATGTTCTTCTTTAAGATTTATGAAAAATAAGAAAGATGTCATCAATAATACACCACACATTTTACGAAGATACTCCCGGAAAGTACGATTCATTTGATCCATGAAAATAGCTGGAGCGTTAGTCAAACCGAATGGCATCACATTGAATTCGAAATGACCATACCTCGAACTGAAAGCAGTCTTCGGAATATCTGCTTCCCGAACGGGAATCTGATGATACCCCGATCTAAGATCAATTTTAGAGAAAGTAGAAGCACCCCGTAACTGGTCAAAAAGATCATTGATACGAGGAAGAGGATATTTGTTTTTGATTGTGACAAGGTTCAATTCACGGTAATCAATGCACATTCGCATAGAACCGTCTTTCTTCTTGACAAATATTAAGGGCGCACCCCAAGGAGAAGGCAACTAGGCCTAATAAAGCCTTTCTCAATCAAATCATCAAGTTGAATTCCAACTCCTTCAATTCCGGAAGGACCATACGATAAGGAGCTTTAGCAATTGGTCCAGTTCCAGGAACTAGATCAATGGAAAATTCAACATCTCTTTCAGGAGGAATTCCCGGTAATTCATCGGGAAAAACATCTGGATATTCACAAACAATAGGAACATCCTTCAAAGAAGGAAGAGAAGAATCCGAAGTAGTCACTACACATAGAAATGCTTGATGACCCTTCTTCAAAACATTCAACATTTTCATAGCTGAGATTAACTTCACACTAGCTTGTTTTCTAACTCCTTGATAAGAAACACGAGCACCCAAAGGACTTTTAAGGATAATTTTCTGGTCACGGCATTCAAATCGAGCATAATAAGTAGATAACCAATCCATGCCCAGAATAATATCAAACTCTTCAAGAGGAAATCGTAGAAGATTAGCCGGAAAAATAGATCCATTTATGGATATTGGAATATCGGAATGAATATAAGAACATGAAAGTACTTCTCCGGATGGTAACGATATAGGAGTAGTTTCTCCTACTGAAGCTTTAAGCGGTAACTTATCGGATAATCTCATTGAAATAAAAGATAAAGAAGCTCCCGTGTCAAATAGAATTAAACACGGTAATTCATAAATCGAAAACATACCCGTCACGATGTCAGGTTGAGCCTCGGCCTCAGCTCGGCTCATAATAAAAATCCGACCCTTAGGTCGCCCCGAAATAACCGGTGTAGAAACCGTCTTCTTCCTCTCGGGACATTCATTAAACCTGTGCCCCGGTTTTTGACAATTAAAACATACTAGTGGTTTGTTGAAGCAACCAACACCCGGATGAATAGGCCTCTTGCACCGAAAGCAGGTACGATCCTTAAGATCGTTGTTGTTGCTTGGAATAAAGGGACGGTTTCTCTGATTAGCTTGTCCACCCTGAAAGTTTCTCCTCTTGTTTGGAAAAGAGGGAGAAAAGGAAGGCCGGGAAGAAGGATATAAAGGTCTCTTGCCAAAAGAATTAGGAGCAATACAAGAAGTACGAGCTTCCTCGGCAATCTCCCGGATAGAACTCTCCGCCCAAATGGCATCATTATAGATCGAGACAAAAGAAGTAGAACCTCTACTAATCTTCCCCTTTATCTGGGGAGAAAGCTTTCCCAGATAAAAGAAGGCTTTGTCTTCCTCTACCCTAATAAGTCGAGTGGCATAATGAGCCAACTCATTGAACCGGGTAGTAAACTCCTGAACCGATAGTTTCTCTTGCTTGAAATCCATAAACTCTTTCAGCTTTTGTTGACTCAACTCATCGGGGTAAAACCTCGCTTCCAAGAGCTCACGGAAACGAGCCCACCCAAAATTAGGCTCCAACTTAGCGGTAGGACCAGAAAGAGTCCACCACTGATCCGCTTCCTTCTCTAAGAAGTGAGAAGCAAGACGGACTTTGTCCTCTTCAAGGACATCATAAAGAGAAAAACTCTTCTCCATTTCCCGTAACCACACAGAAAGCTTAACGGGATCAACTTCGCCATCGTAGGTTTTGGCTTGGCTCCTCGATAGCTGTGAAGCAACCCACGTATAACTCCCGTGTCTCTCACGGTCAGGAATAGGAGTAGGAATCGGATTTGCTTGCTGGTTTTGCTGATTTTGCTGGTTTTGGATAATAACGGTAAGAACTGCTAAAATCGTGTTGTCAATCCTCGGAGGCATCTTGCAAAATTAAAACACAGATTAGTACTTATCATTTAGCAAGAACAAAGAGACTACAACATAAATCCTAATCTACCCATCTTACCCTTCTATCTCACGGTTTATTATTTTATTAAGGTCAAGTTATTTATACAAGGGTACACACACGTGCGTCGGGAGCAAAATAGCTCTGATACCAACTGTGACACCCTCAAATTTGCGGAAAGAAAAAAAATTATTTAAATACATACCTAAAGAAAATATGATAATACATAACGAAAGGTGTCCATAAAATACAGGTCATTACAAAACGGAAATAATATCTACAAACGAAATAAAAACCAAGACGGGAGACATATCTCCCGTAATAAATACGGAAATAAATAGTTACAATAAATCAAACTATGAACCGCATTAGGCCAAGGTAAATACTTCGCTCGCTAGTGGTCGTCCTTTACCCCAAATATGCAACACCACCTGTTCGACCGCATTAAATAAAACACGGAACCACTTCAGTGGGAGTAACTCCGAGTTCTCCCAGCCACGAAATGTCGAGTTTAATGAAACATTAATAACATAAAAGCAATGTATATGAAAAATACAAAACTTAACATATATGATATGCTTTTCATGTTATGAAACAATTAACTAACATATAACCTATCATATGAAAGCTATCATGTGAATCCGATAATAAAATATAACACGAGGTAGGGAAGCTGGTATTCTGGCTCAGCGGTTACCATGTAACATGGCCCTGATACACTCAAACCCTAATCAACACGTAATCATGTGAATCAGTTAACAATCGTTAATCCAAACTCTATCAATCCTAGCCGGCTTGCATCTCACCTTCTAGAACTCATAGAATCATACAAACAAGAAAGACCAATACTTCTACAAACAGGCATAAGTTCCTAGTACCGTCAATAGAAGACCTCTGTAACTCGAGGCTATACCACAAGGTAGGAAAACATCCTAGTCCTAGATTGATCAGACCTAGCGACAACAGCTATTCCATTCCCCGTCCCATGACATAACCGTCTATGAGAAACTCTACTAGGCGACCCCCTAAGCAGAGATGGCTAGTACTTAAGCTGGCTCCCTTCCCAAAGCGGAACTCTTAGGACGCCATGCCCCGGCTTGGAGATAAGCCCCCAGGCCGTGACACCAAAGCTATCAAGCTGTGAACTCCATATGCTCGTTAAAGATAGTACGGGCCTATCAATGTCATGGTCCAAGCTACTCATTTAGAATTAGTATGGTCAAGACGCCATATACTCATAATTCTCTATGGGTACTTAGTCAACACGACACCAACCATATAATTAAACAGTCACGGAAAACATCCTATCATGTGACTATTTGCAATTAAATCATATTCAAATATCATATCGCCTCATATCTACTAAGGCTAATTCAATAATTAAATACAGCCTTACTTGAAGACAAATCCCCGACCCGAGTCCCGCGACGGGTCATCAGTCAAATCGGGGCTGACTAGATCTTAGTTTGACCAAACCCGTTGGATCAAACCGGCTAGAAACAGAGTCTTTATCACATAGACATAAAATCAACATATTCATTACATGTTATTTTTATTAAAACTTCTAACATGTGAATTATTAAATCTTTACGTAAACCCCCGCTTGACTTAAAGGATATTCAATTAAACTACGATCTTGTCTTATAATTTCTAACATGTGAGAAATAATAATTTTACGAAACACCTTTTTAATTAAATATTTTACTTATTAATATTTCCCACTTGCTCAATATTACAAAACACGATAAAAATGACGATAACTCAAAAACCGTCACAAGTCCCAAAGTGGGACCCACGGGCTGAGTTGGGCCGGACCCCACATGGGCCTGAATGGGCCCACGGGCCTGTTTTGGCTACAAAAGGCTGTTTTGACAATTTTAATAAAAACCGTTTCTAATTATTTCCCGCATGCTTATCATAATTAAAACCCGTCAAAACAACAATTAAACAATCAAACATCGACACAACCCACAAACCAAAACCCGGACCCACCATGGACCAACCCAGACCGGTCTGAACCGGCCTGGACCGGTCTGGTTTGGTCCGGTTCAGCCCCTACTCCACGGTTCACACCACCAAAGCAACAACCCCAATTTCCAATTAATTCTAACATGTTTTTAATTACCAACATCCATTTTTAAACATCCAATTCCACCATCCATCATACAAAAATCATTATTATGAATAATCATCAAAATTCATCAAGAACACTAAACATATCAAAATTTCCTAATTAACATAAAAATCATAACTTATTAAAATCATCAAAATTTATCAAGAACACTAAACTTGTTAAAATTTCCTACACAACATAAAAATCATAACTTATTAAAAATCATCAAAATTTAGCAAGAACACTAAACTTGTTAAAATTTCCTACACAACATAAAAATCATTATTATGAATAATCATCAAAATTCATCAAGAACACTAAACATATCAAAATTTCCTAATTAACATAAAAATCATAACTTATTAAAATCATCAAAATTTATCAAGAACACTAAACTTGTTAAAATTTCCTACACAACATAAAAATCATAACTTATTAAAAATCATCAAAATTTAGCAAGAACACTAAACTTGTTAAAATTTCCTACACAACATAAAAATCATAACTTATTAAAAATCATCAAAATTTATCAAGAACACTAAACTTGTTAAAATTTCCTACACAACATAAAAATCATAACTTATTAAAATCATCAAAATTTATACAACATGATAAAAACAACTACTTATCATATTACTACCAAAATCCATAAATCATAAAAACATGAACCAAAACAAAGATGAACCAAAATCAAAAGAAACAAAACTAAAGCTATGTTACTAACTAGAATCATAAATACCATAACATGAACCAAAACTAAAAGCTATGTGACATTTATTCGTCGAGTAAAACGGAATTGTTACCTTAGCTAGCAAACCACTTAGCACCAAAATAATAATAAGAAGTATAATATAAGAAACCCTTCTACTAATCTTCACCCAAAATATACGAGTCTCCAACCTCGTCTTCAAAATCTTCCCCTATAAGAAAAGACAAGAAAACATTATTAGAACTAAAAATATGAATTTCCATAATTAAAGTGTTGAAAACGATCTTGACGGAATTGAAATTAAACCATACGTGAAGATGAGGAGCGAAGAGGAGAGTCTAGAAATATAAATTAGGAAGGATTTAATAAAGAAATGAAGATTTTATGAAGGTTTTGCTCAAGAACGATGAAGAACAAATGATGAACGACGAAGAACACGAAGAACGATTAAATAAAGTGATGTTTTGATCTTAATTTGATTTGTTGTAAAATGAAAAGTTGTTTGTGAGTAAGGAAGAGTGGTTGAGCCGTGTGTTTATAGGCAATTAAGAATGTCGAGTTTTGAAATTGTTGTCACGTAATTGACTCGCGTTTAATAATTATTTTACGGTAAACGATTAAATATAATTAACGATAAAGTTAATTAACTAAATATCAAGATATTATGCTATTAATAATCAAAAGAAATGAAAATATCAAGGCTTAAGAGAGGGTGAGTGTGCCGTGTGGGTTTGTGATTGTCGGGTCTGATTTCGAGCGTTTTGCGTAATTTTCGTTAACTGATCGATAAAGTGAAATAATATCTAGATATTATGATATATTAATCAAAAGAAATAAAAATATCAAGGTCTATTAGAGGAGAGGAAAGGAGAGGAGAGCCGTGTGGTACATGATGATATCGGGTCTGATTTTTTCTCGATTTGCGTAATCTCCGTTGACGGATCGATAAAGTAACAAATATCTAAGATATTTGTATTAGTTTAATCGAAAGAATTAAATATCTCAGGTGAGTGGAAAACGATGACATGGCAGCGTGACTCATGCTAAAGTCGAGTTTCGAATTTGTTACGGGATTTACGATGACTCGGGAATAGTTAAATGACGTTCGGTTAAAACCGTAAACGTTATTCTTTAATTTCCGAATAAATTCGAAATAATTATATTAAATTATGATAAATCTTAATAAATCTAAATAAAAATAAATCAAAAATATTATTTTTTTAAATACAATTTCGGTCTTCATACTTATGAGACGAGTCGGGAAAAGTCAACGGAAGTCAAAGTTGACTGAAAAGTCGAGAAAAGTCGAAGATGACTTAAAAGTCAAGAAAAGTTTAGAACGACTTAAAAGTCAAGAAAAAGTCAATGACGACTTTAAAAAGTCAAGGAAAAGTCAAAGACGACTTAAAAGTCAAGAAAAGTCAAAAATGACCAAAAACGGTCTTTTCATGAAATCTCCCAGAAATTCCAAGTACGAACGCGGAATTTCAAAATAAGACTCGGAACAAAAATTTCTATTTTAAAAACTTAAGTTCTACTGAAAAGTGTTAGTAAATATTTTTTTACTAGAAAAATTGGGCACTTTTCGGGTTGTTACACACCGTCTCAGCACGTAGCGTTGTGGAGGGTGGCCAACCGGTTGCGGGCTACGGCCATCGAGGCGCTCTTAGGTGGCGGGGATCGACAGGTATGAACCTCTCATTCCCTTTTCATGTTATTGTATTTTGAAATAAAACGATTGAAATGAGGCATTTCTTCACGGAGAAACTCGAAGTGGGAGTTGGCGGAGTCCCTGGAGGAGACGGCTCGTTTGTTAAGAGAGATGGAGGCTGATGCGTGTCGTTATACACCAAAAATAAAACCTAAGTCTACTAACTAAGAAGATAGCGGAAGTAGGGTCGATCTCAACAGGGAGGAAACTAACTAACTGTAATCTAAATCTGCCAGTAACAATCTAGGGGGTTTTGAAAAGGATTTAACTAAACTAAATAAGATTAAAGGAAGAGAAATAAAAGTAGAAATTAATATGAAAATAAATCAGATAAAAGAGAAATATGCTAGGATTCGGTCCACTGTAATATCGGCATCTACGGGTCAACTAAGTCAGTCAATCTATCAATGAGAAGGGCAATGGTTTTCTCCTATCGGTCTCAAACCACCCTAAGGATTTTCCTAATTAACTTTCGCCCTCTTAGGAGTCACCTATCAATTCTAAGCAAGCCTTTCCCTTCCAATCTTTCGATCCAGGTCGGGGTTAACTACCTAGCCAGTCTCCTGGGTGCACTCATTCGACTAAACCTCAATTAAATTGCTTAGACTGATTCTCATATTCAAGACTAACTAAAATAATCTATCCTAACATGCCTCTACTACAGTTTTCCTCATCCCAACATACAAGAGAATTAGCTACTCATGTTATTAACGATGCTAATAATACAAACGATTGAACATATGACATTAGACATAATAAAATCGTAAATAAACAGCATGAACAATAACAACGCAGCAATTAAGTAGAGTTAACAGTGATTAAGACAAAGGTTAAGAATAAAAGAGAGAAAGTAGTTTACAATCTTAGCAAATCCGGCGTAAAGAACAATCCACGTCGATAAACCCGAATGTAAACTAAAGATTAAAAGGTTCAGAAACTAATAAAAGATTAATGTCTGCTAATTACTGAAGGTTAATAACTAAATAATCCTAATGACGACAAATAAGAGTCTTAAATAGTGTAAAACACGACTCTAAACCCTAATTAGTCTACGGACTTAAGGCCCGTGATAGGATCCACTCGATCGAGGGAAAATACCCTTCGATCGAGGCTTTTATTCATGGAAATCAGTCGATCGAGAAGCCATTCTACTCGATCGAGCAACTGGTCTACAGCTCCTACTCGATCAAGCAAAGGTGTAGCTCGATCGAGGTCTTCTGGCTTCAACTCACCTCGATCGAGCAAAGGCATAGTCGATCGAGGTCTTCTGGCTTGGCACATAGTATTAGTCATGGCTTTGGACTTGATTGCGAGCCGTTTCGCGCTTTCCCATGCAAGAGCTTTTGTCCCGTTCCCTCCATTCTCCTAAATGCATGCAAAGTGGACTGTTTCGGCTCGGTTTCTGCTACTACGCAGCTTGTACCTACAAAATAGTAATGAAAGTACAAAGTAGCCAAATATGGGCATATAGTGACATAATATCACCTAAATGACATATTAATGCGTGCATAAATGGACTAGAAGTCTATATAAAATACACGCATCAGAGGCCATGGATGCTGCGATCGCTACTCTCGAGGCAACTGTAGCCGAGCTAGGTGGCGATGAGGATTAGTTGTCCTTTGTTTTACCATTGACTTGTACATTTTATTTTTGTATCTTTTCACTTTGTCTCGGGCGAGAGATCCTAGTATTGGATTTTCGGATTTTGTTTTGGGCGAAAGCCCCTAGTTTTTGATTTTCGGACTCTGTTTTGGGCAAGAGCCCCCACTTTGATGTACATGGCTCCTTTTGATTGTATCTGATAGCCTGAGTGCCTTTGATGTTGGGCGTTCGGTGTTCCTGCAGGCCAGTTTAAAAAACAGGTTTGGTAGACGACGATTTCTGCCGTCATACCGCCGAAAATCACATAAAATTTACATAAATTACATGTAGCATATTGGCCCGCGAGGATGGCTTATGGTACACAGCATGCTTGAAGACCCCTGGTTCTGGAAGGCACATGACAACCATGATTGACTTAGCATGGCGGCAACTGTTGAGGGGTCTGTCGGCAGAGCGGAGATTCCAAGAACCTAGTACGTACTGAACATTCCTTGTATGAAGATTGATCTATCGGGCCGCAGTATAATGAAGGGAAGAAGCGCTCTTGCATTACCGCCTGGACAACTACATCCAACCCGTAATAGCAACGACCCTGTTTTGTGAATGCATTTCTTGCTTCGAGCGCCTAAGTGGTATCCTATCACGGAGGCTAGTAACTAGTAAGTAAGACTTGATCAGTTAAGTTTTCTGCTCTAGAAGCTTCATATCTAGTTAAGCCGAGATTGATTTAGAACTGCGGCCTAAACTGGCGCAAAATGACCGGACATGTGTAAGTGTTCGAAATGACCAGACATGTGTAAGTGTTTGAAATGACCAGATATGTGTAAGTGTCTGAAATGAAGAAAGAGGAGTGAAATGATTCCCCTAAAAAAGAAAAAGAAAAAGTGTGCTCATTTGGCGGCCATGTCGACTTCCGTCTTGAAAAGCGAACCCGACAAGGATTAGGAAATCCAAGATTGAGTTAGTTAAGAAACTGATGATATTTTCCTATACTATTCTTATCGAATTTCAAATGCAAATGCATATCTTCTTCTATTTACATTTAAAATAATGACGGGTTGAATCCTGTAAAGGATTGCCTACGCATTCATAAAAATGAAATCAAACACTGTGCGTAGTTCGAAAATGTGAAAGAATAATTGTTCGAAGCAAGAGCTTGTAATGAACTTAGAAAATGGTAGCTTGTGCTTTGTACTTGACGACATGAGGGATATCCAAATGTCAAAATGCAAGAGCATAGCGACATTGATTTTGACTGGCCAGGGGCCAGGTTTATTTCGTGTCGCACGAGCGACACGTGGGTTGCGCGAGGCGTGTTTTACTTTGGAATTTGAATGAGTTTTGGCCTCTTTACAGTAACAAGCTCGGCGAATTAGGCAAAACTAATACTATAGAAAAAAAATAGTTCTGTGACAGTATAAGCTTAGTGTACATATATCGAATTCTTAGATGCTAAACAAGGGTGAATAAAATGGAATGGAGTGGAAGGTTCTAATGGTGTTAGAATACGCTGGACATATGTGTATCTTTCTCACTCACCTAAATGAATGAAAGGATCGTCCCAAAGGGCATGGAGACATGGTAACTGCGACTTGATTCGTCTGAAATAACTATCTAAGGGATCTTGTTTTGTTTGTAATTTTTGACACTTTGAATTTGTATTGATTGACTGGTTTTTTTTGTTTTGTCTCGTGAATTTTTGAAATTATTTGAGACTTTTGATTTGAAGTTGTTGAACTGTTTGAAGTCGTTGTTGGACAGTTTTTTTTATTTGAAGTCGTTGTTGGACTGTTTTTGATTTGATAGTCATTGGAATATTTTTGATTTGATAGTCGTTGTTGGACTATTTTTTTTATTTGAAGTCGTTGGACTATTTTTGATTTGATAGTTTAGGCATGATTGCACTAAAAATTTGATTTGACCCTCGGGTGAGCTAGTTTTCTTGCACCCATGGCAAGGGTATTTTATTGTTTGGTATGGTATGCAATTTGTCTTTGTCTGGTAGTCATATGAAATATAGGAATCAGACGAATCGGGTAGAAAGATGGAATCTCCAAACCTAGAGGTCACCTAGAGACATGACGACCAAGAAATTTTCACACCACAAGATATGGAAAAGGTGGTAAATGCACGCCCTTGTTAAGGCTTGTTCTAAGAGGTCGAGTGATCTACACTAAAGAGATACGACCTAAAGTATTTTGAGTCTATTCTACTAGTTAAGGGTAATAAGTAGAACAAGTGACTAATAAAAAGTACATGTGCTCTTTATCTTTTCTGTTTTTGGCAACTCCATTTGGGTTTTGCTCGGGTTGATGAACACTTGCTTGACTAGTTTCCGACATCTTGGAAAATAAGGTAAGAGACCAAAGACGGATTGAAACACGATCGACCATTCTAGCACACTTACTCAAAAGGACTCGACTTGTGAAGTGGGAGTGTGCCACTGTGTTAAGTGAGTTTTGAAAATGACTAGTTTTGAAATGTTTGTCCTAGACAACCGTAGTGTGGTTGTAGGAGTGATGACTCGAAGATGAGAATGACTCGACTTGTGAACTGGGTGTGTGTCACTGTGCTAAGTGAGTTTTGAAAATGACTGGGTTTGAAATGCTTGTCCTAGACAACCGTAGTGTGGTTCTAAGAGTGATGACTCGAAGATAAGAATGACTCAACTTGTGAAGTGGGTGTGTGCCACTGTGCTAAGTGAGTTATGAAAATGACGGGTTTTGAAATGTTTGTCCTAGACAACCGTAGTGTGGTTGTAGGAGTGATGACCCGAAGATGAGAATGACTCGACTTGTGAACTGGGTGTGTGCCATTGTGCTAAGTGAGTTTTGAAAATGACTGGGTTTGAAATGTTTGTCCTAGACAACCCTAGTGTGGTTCTAGGAGTGATGACTCGAAGATGAGAATGACTCGACTTGTGAAGTGGGTGTGTGCCACTGTGCTAGGTGAGTTTTGAAAATGACTGGTTTTGAAATGTTTGTCCTAGACAACCGTAGTGTGGTTGTAGGAGTGATGACTCGAAGCTGATTTTGACTGAATATTTGGGCAAAGTTTTGACTCATTTTGCGCTATTTCAGGCCACCTTTGAAAATGTTTTACAGTTTTGAAAAGGATTTTTGCTTTTTTGAAAAGTTCGTCATGGTTTTATTTACAAAATGGTGATCACGTATATTTATACAAGCATTATAACGGTATGCCGAGTTCTTTTAAAATGGTTTTGGTTTAAAGGGTGGGTTGCTATACCAAGCAATCAAACTCAGGTTCTGTGGAGAGGTCCGCGCCAAACATGCGTAAGGTCGGTTCCTTGTCCATTTCCTCGAGTAGTGAAAGCTCTTGATACTAACATGCGTATATACCGCGGTATGGTTGATGTCAATCGCTATCCATCCTTATGCCCAGATACGAATTTGGACCGTCCGGACAGGACGATTGGTCGAAATTGGTTGGGTTGAGCATAGGAAGACCAAATAAAAATACCTAAGAAGGTCCAGTAATGAGAACCGATAACTGTCTTGTATAAACTATTCCCTAACCTTGTTCAAGTTTCACCTTGGGTAACACGAAGTGTATTATCCCTAGCGGAGTCGCCAAACTGTGATACACGGATCGTGATCTTTGCTGAACTGTGGTACACGGGGAACCACAGAGGAGCGTACACGGGATAGAAACAAGGGACAAGCATAGTGATACGCATTTGTGGAGTAACCACCAATTTTTATGGTAAATTTGAACCGTTCGAATACTTTATGCAATGTCAAGACCCAAAGTAATGACATGAACACTAAGAACAGAGATCTGGAGTAAGGGGTGAGGGTACGTATTAGGAAGCTCTTTAATCGACCACCTAATCCCGCCCGCCTCAATAGCGGCCTCTACTAATGATTAGGGAAATCGTTCGTATTTGATATGTCATTGTTTATATGCATGCAATGCAACATCCACGTTTTAATCCTAACATGTGAATCAAACTATCTCTGTGAACATGTAATTAGCATTTAATTATGTCGAAATAAGATTTAGGATTGAATTACATGTGAGGAAACAAAAGAATCATACAATTACAATAATTAAATATGAATACAATAATTAAAGAAAGAACTAGAAAACTAAACGAACAGATTAGCAGCGGTATTAGGGTTAATGGTTGTTTAAATATATAACTAAAGCTACGTCGAAACAATAACAGAAGTTCAGAAATAGAAACCATCCCAGAAAAGGCGCAGCAGGTGCATCCTCTTGATGCGGCGCAGCACCTGTTGCGTATGTTCTTGAGTTGGGTTATGGCTGTGAAGACAGAACCGCAATCAGTTAATGTTCGTTGGTATTTGTGATTTATTATGAATCTAAGACTCGAGTGAAAATGATTTAATTAATTAAAATACAAGACTAAAACCCACTAATATCGGCTATTACGGATCTAAGTCAAGGATTAACATCTAAATAAGAGACTATGATAAAAGACGACTTATTATACAAAGAAAAAACTAATTAAAAGAAGTTTTGAAAATGTTTAACATACTTCTGACATGAATCTCGCATAAATAAATAAATAATATACAAAATAAGAAGATGAGTTTTTATACCCTCAGACTTACATGTTTGACGAAAGAAGATTAACTAAGTTCACGTTTTAGCGATAGCTCGACTCGAGTATGTAAAGAAAGTGCCCTCGTAAGAGGATTAATTAAATCGATTGATTGATTGTGTAGTTTGTCAAATTGGTCGTTCATGCAATAACGTGACGGGTACCTAGAAGGATATGAGCTTACGTGGTCGATTGATCAAGGACGTAGATGTCGATAGCTTAGAGCAAGGTCCAGAATGAAAACATAGAGAAGAGAAGGGGCGGAACACTCGCGTGCCTTAAAAGTGAGAACGAACTCTCCTTTTATATTAGAAAATGTGAAAGAGTCGTAGAACAACTCAAACTTTGGAAAGCAACAGGCTGGGGAAGAGGCGCAGCAGGACTGCGATCTTTGGAAGAGGCGCATCACTTGCTGCGTTATTTCCCCAAATTTTTCCTGCTAAAGAAAGAAGATTTCCACGCTTCTACTACGGAATTGTGGTTGATCTATACTTCCATTTTACAAGATACTACGAGATAATTTTATTAAAAAGATAGAAATTGAAATATATAATAAAATAATCAGAATATTTCAGAGTGATCCGACTCGGAGTTTTAAAACGGTTTATAGAAAATGAAGCCGTTTTTGACCCGGACTCCAAATGAACTCTAAAGACTATCAAAACGACGGTACCGGTGCGTAGATGATGACCAAGGAGTAGACACAAGTGTTTGAGCTATCACTTGATGACAAACTTACGAATTGTTATAAATCGCTTCGCGTACCAAACATGCGGCTCAATCATCACTGGATGGTTGGCGGAAGGTGTAGAAACGAGGTATCTACACACAAACGGTATATACTTAACTCGTCTTAACCTTAAGACAAAAGTCTTACTATTTAGTAGTTACTACTTACTACGGTACTACCCTAACAATTATTTTGGCGCCAAGTATGCATTAGGCTAACAAAGCATGTGACACGTAGCTAGTGCAAAGGTATAATTTGCCTGTTGCTATAGCCTATAGATAGTGTAGTAGTGTACTCCCCATCGTGAGGGGATATTAAAAAAATAAAAATTACCTTACATAATAATTGATTCTCTATAATCACCCCTCTTCACTTTCTTACAAAATAATGGTCCTCTGAATTATCTGCAAAAAAAAATTGATGGATCAAGAAACTTAACACCTGAATTAATTTAACGGTAGAACTTTCCAACCTTTCTTTGATTCATTATCTTTTCTTTTTTTTACCTTTCTTTGGTGAACTTAGTTGTATTTTTAATATTTTGGAATTTGTAGGTTAGAATTTGAGTGTTTATTAGTATAGATCATTTTTTCTTATATATGGTCATTTATAAATATAATAATTTGTGTTTAACTTTTGTTTTCATTCCATAACTCAATTGAATGAATCCTTTTATGTTTTTCAATCTCAGTTATGGTAGATTTTGACTAGCATGAAGGATATAACATTATTACCCAGGCTAGTAATAATGTTGCTGAGGTAGCAAATATTCTTATTGACGCTACTGACCGCACAAATAATGTTGTAAGTCATCCATTGCCTATTATTAAGCACGGTAGGAAACATAGTCCTGTTTGGGATGAATTTCTTGTGATTTCTGAAAAAGATAGCATTAATGCAAAGAAGAGAGCAACATCCGGTCATTGTAAAAAGGCAACTTTTGTTGCCAATTCTCATTATGGAACCAAGAACATGCTTAATCATCTTAAAAGTGTGTTTCTTATAAAGTTTTTATAGGAGACAAACGGTGAATGTCGGATTTTTGACCAAAATGTCTACATGAAGTTGGTTGCTATAGCTATAACAAGACATGGTTGTGCATTTTCTTGGGTTGAACATGATGCAAATAGGAGAATTCACACATATTTGAATTGCCAAGTTAGAATCATTACTAGAAATACCGCAAAGGTTGATTGTTTGAAATTGCACAAGTCTTTGAAGGTTAAATTGCTAAATACTCTTAAAAATGTGTCAGGGCCTATCTGCCTGTCTTCTGATATGTGGGATTCATGTCAAACTGAGGGTTATTTGTGTTTAACAGCTCATTATGTTGAGGCTAATTGGAGGCTTGTTAGTAAAGTGTTAAACCTTTGTCATATAGAAACACCACATACTGGGTATGAAATGTAAAGTGTTGTATTAAACTCACTTAAACATTAGGGTATTGAGAGTAAGATATTTTCTATAACATTAGATAATGCTTCTTGCAATGATAAAATGCAAAACTACTTGAAAGATTCACTTGATGATAGAGGCTTATAATTAATCGGAGTTCAGTTTGTTCATGTTCGGTGTGCTGCTCATGTTCTAAATCTCATTGTTCAAGACGGTCTTAAAATGATTCAACGAAGTGTTAGAAATATAAGGCTAAGTGTAAAGTATGTCAACTAGTGAGAGTCCAGAAAGAAATATTTCCAAGCTTGCGTGACTTTAGCTGCGATTTCGGAAACTAAGGCTTTATGGCTTGATGTTCCGACTAGGTGGAATTCCACTTACATGATGCTCGACATGGAAATTTTATACCGTGCTGCGTCTAAGGAGTTGAAACATAAAGACCCCTTGTATATTCACTTTCCAGATTTTAAGGAATAGGAAAAAATTGAGAAAGTTAAAGATGTCTTAGAGCCATTTTGTGACATAACAAATTTATTTTCTGGAAGTGAATATCCTACCTCAAAATTGTATTTTGAAAATGTTTGGAGAATTGCAATGCTTCTACAAGATTTAGGCAAAGAAGAGGATGTTGATCTAAAAAATATGGGTGAAGTTATACAAGAAAAATTTGACAAATACTGGTTACATTCAAATGGAGATGACTATAACACTTTGTTTACTTTTGCTATGATTCTTGATCCCCGTTTTAAGAAGCAATCTCTCAAATACTCTTATGCAAAGATATACGAGGATGAGTGGAAAGCATCTTTAGAGATAAATGATGTGTTGTTTAAGCTTAGAAAACTCCTTGATGAGTATAATCCAAAAGACACCAGCATAGCATCTGAAAAATACTAACTCAAGTGCATACTCAACCAATCGCAAGCGTAAATATGCTCTCATGGTATGTTCTTTTACATGTTTGTTTGGATGTTTACTTTCTTAATTCTTATTTTATCACTTTTTATATGTGTATATTATTCTCAACACTAACTAATTATATTCCAGGATCTTGACAGTGGAGATATTATATCATGTACTAGTTCAGTGAAGTCGAAGTTAGATTTATACTTAGATGAGAATAGGCTTAGCCGGGATGAAAATTTGAATATTTTAGAATTTTGGAAAGTAAATGAAAAGAAATATGGTGAGCTAGCTTATCTAGCTAAGGATATACTGACTATTCCACTCACAACGGTTGCTTCAGAGTCCACTTTCAGTATAGAAGGTAGGATCTTGAACAAATGGAGGAGTTCTTACCTTCCCGATAACGTGGAAGCTTTGATTACTTCACGTAGTTGGCAAGGTGTATAATGGTACGTCTAAACTTATACTACAAAATCATTTTCTTATTTTTTCGTATCATTTTCTTCCATAAGTATTTAAGCCTTTTGTTCCGTATGTATTTAAGTATCTATGTTATACGTATAATTTTTTTCCATATGTACTTCCAGCCGATGAGGAGGAGGAGCTTATCGGCTCCGCTATGATTTTGAATACCATCTCTTAAACATTGGAGGCAGTAGGTACTACTTAAACCTTGACTACCATCTGAACTTGTATCTTTGTTAATTGAAATATGCCTCTCTACGCCTCTTGTCCTTTGGCTTATTTGTTATTTTTTATGCAGGTAAATTTTTCGAGGTACCGTTTTCTCTCCCGTTGGTCGAGCTCTACCTGAACGTAAACTACACTCGTTAACATCCTACTCCTTTCGCTTTGCTTCACTCGTTCATTGATGAAAACCTTTGTGAAAAAGCATTCTTAATTGCTTTTTTAGACTTTTTTTTTGAGGTATTATATGCTGTATTAAAAGCGTATTCTTAAACTAATCATTATATCCTTAATAATTATATTAGAAGTAAGTGTTGGTACTTGCTATTGATATGAGCATTTGGCTTTGTTTGCAGGATCAAAACAACAAGAAACCCACTGCCGATATTTGTTTCTTAATCTCGCTACTTGGCATTTTGATTCAGTATGGCATGATGGCATTTTAATAATGTAATTTTTCACACATAGATGCACAAAGATTATGACTTTGGTTCTACTGTAAAAGTAATATTCGTGCCTCTTGTTCAACTTCCATCTTTCGTCTTCCATCTTCGTATTAATTATGGTTGGTTATGAACATTGCAAGACATGAGTATAGACTATAGAATTTCAACTTCGTATTAATTATGGTTGGTTATGAACATTGCAAAATATGAGTATAGACTATAGAATTTCATCTTCGTATTAATCTTCGTCTTGTTCACTGATGATGTTTGTGTTTCAGTGATGTTCTATGCAAATGAATTTGTCTCAAGAGTCGAAAAAATGTATGGAAATCCCCTGCTTGCTTGTTGTGACAACCCTCGCGATAGCGAAAATAAAGCATAACAAGCATGCGATTTATATAGCGGAAAATACGATATTTATTTTTGAAACTTTTAACATGCCAAAAGAAAGGTACGAGGAATGTCAAATAATTACAAACTTAACGTATAATATACTACAAGAGACGTAGTCTCTCAAAACGTTATCAAATATCAAAGTTGTTTATCAAACTAGCTAAGAAACGTCTAGGGGTGAATCGTCGAGGCCAACGCCCGCTAGCTCACACCCGAACCCAAAAACAACAAGCAAAATTCATCCAAGCAACCTGTTCATCCATGAAAACATAAACGCCACAGTCAGTGGGGAGTAACTCCGGGTTCTCCCACCCATATCACAAATAACATACTTAAACGGAAATACATAAGTAGAAGCATACATATATAAATATACAAGTGAATTACGAGAAGGATAAATAGGCATTTCAATATATAAAGATATAGGCGCATGAAGTACAAAACCGTAATCATTAGATTATAGACAAACTCGGGGAAGACACCCTTAGGCAACAATATACTCAGTAGGGCTTGCATCTCACCGTTAGCGGCATATACTTGATAAGATAGAGACTCCACATATAGACCACGCCAAGTCATCCAACGGTCACAAATAATCAACATATAATCATCCATCCAAACGTACGAATACGGTGACAACATCTCTCACGGTTAATGACACGCACTAGCACCATGTACATAACAAGTATGATCAATTCGCATCCACGGGATAAACATTTCCCTGAACGCATACACAATTAACATTTCGTATATGTAGACTCATTTCCTCCCGGTAGGACGACAATAATAATACGGTCCTAGTCTAAACCTGGCCAGACTCTCGGAATAAATATGTTCCGATTCGACATGCGATAAACATTTCGCATCCAAGACTCGGTCAAACACAGAAGCCGAGTACCCCAAATTCGGTCAACCTTCACGAAAGAGGCGGAAAGAGCACAAGCATCATAAACAAGCGGTACGCTACATGCAATGACACCACCTCGCAAAGATACGACATTTGACGGCCGGGTCGATCAACGCATAGCGTTCGCCTCCCAACAACGTCGTCATATCTCCACTAAAACATGCATTCAAGCATTTGGGATACATCTCCTCGTTCCGACATTCCAGTCTAACGAGCGAGGAGGTAGCCGGGGAATGAGAGTTCATAGCACTTAACAATTAGTGCTCAAATCATAACATATGTAAAACCGACTCAAAGGGGGACATATAAAAAACCGTCACAAAACATTTGATATAAGCGAATGGAATATCATATATTCTTAACATGAATATTTAATGCTATTATGTAAATTTATACGATAAACAAACCATACAAACTATTATAAATGAAAGTATAAGAAAGAATAGACGAAGAAGTCACAAAGAGTGCCAGCCGGTCCTATGGACCGGCCGCCGGCTACCCGGCTGGCATCTCATCAACAAACGAAAATCAATCAAAAATACAGCGAGGTCCCAGCCGGTCAAGGGGACCGGCAGCCGGGCACCCGGCTGGGAACAACACAACACCAAAAATTTTCCAAAATATCAGTTGTGTTCCCAGCCGGTCGCCTGACCGGGGGCTGGTCGGCCGGCCCCGGTCAGGCGACCGGCTGGGACCACCCTCACCCGTGAATCAACATACTTCACCAAATTCATCAATTATCATTAACAACTATCAACAATTATAATCAACTATCATCATCAATCATCAACCAACCTAAATTCTATAGCTACACATCCAATTCCAACACAATTACTAACATCAAGCTATATTACGTATCTAATAAATGTCATTAGACATTTAGTAAACAACAACTAAAGCATACAAAACACGTATTGATATCGAGTAACCCTTCACCGTTACCTTTACGCGTCTTCAATCGATTTCTAAGCCTTCCTCCACTAGATATTAATCCTTATCGGGGTCTTGAAGGTCTCCACTTATACAAAGACGACAAAAGATGAATATAATTTTTTTTTTTTTTTTTTTTTTTTTGGTACCAATGTAAGAATTTTATAAAATCATTTAAAGTCAATTACACCTTAATCTTTGATCTACTCATGACTAACAAACAACTAGCCTACTTACATCAAATTCAACTCTTTACACCAATTAATATCCCTATTTGAAATCTTCCCTAATGTAACATTTACCAATCTCAACCTCATTTCATCTCTAACTTGATCCACCAAAGACCCTGGCCGAATAACATAATGATCCATCCTACAAACATTCCTAGCTTTCCAAATACCATACTGCAAAGCTGAAATTAGAGCCCAACAAATCTTCTTCTGAAATCCAGACTTATGTCTCAGTCTTATTAATCTATCAGCATTGTAGAAGAACTGAACATTAACCTGAATTCCTGTATCCAGTAATTGGTAGCATTCCTGCGTGAACTTACAACCTGCAAACAGATGCTGATGATCCTCAGGCTGCACCCCACACAATAAACATAGTCTATCAGCCTCAATCCCCATTCTTTGTAATCTATCTTTTGTTAGTAGCCTATTCTGCCACAGTAGCCAACTAATGAAACAATGCTTAGGAGCATTCAGTCTATTCCATGCTATTCTGCACCATCCCTTCTTGTCATCTACATTGTCTTGTAACCAAGAATACCCAGCAGCAATAGTGTAAGGATTGTCTGCACTCATCCAATCTTCCCTGATCAGAGCAGTCAGCATCATATTCTTCACAGCACAAATCTTCCTCCAAGCCCAAGAACTATAGTTAGAAGGGGAGTAATTCTGCCAGTTCCTGCCTTTAAGGTATACTTTGTCTATCCATTTGATCCATAGATGATCCTTCTTGAGGGCTATCCACCATACCAATTTCCCAATTGCTGCATAATTCCAAAGTCTAGCATCAACCAACCCTAACCCTCCATAATCCTTGCCTTTGCATAAGCAAGTCCAAGCCACTAAAGGAGCTTTAGAGTAACTATCAACCCCTTCCCAAAGGAAGTTCCTACATAAAGCTTTCAGTTTATCCAACACCCCCACAGGTAGCACAAACATTTGTGCCCAATAGTTCTGAACTGTACTTAATACAGCTTTAACAAGAGTGAGCCTGCCTGTGTATGAGATCTTCCTCTTATTCCATCCTTTGATCCTTGCAGTCATCTTCTCCACTAATATATTACACTCCACTTTAGATAGTCTCTTATGAGACATAGGAACCCTGTGACACCCTCAAATTTGCGGAAAGAAAAAAAATTATTTAATACATAAAAGAAATACGAGAATACAATACGAAGGTGTCATAACATAAAAAAGGTCATTACAAAACGAAAATACTATTATACAAAATAAATCTACAAGACGGGAGACATATCTCCCGTATAAATACGGAAATAAAAGTGTGTACAATAATATACAAACTATGAACCGAATATAGGTCCAAGGTAAATACTTCGCTCGCTAGCTCGTCCATGTACCCCAAATATGCAACACCACCTGTTCGACCGCATTAAATATAAACACGGAAGCCACAGTCAGTGGGGAGTAACTCCGAGTTCTCCCAGCCACGAAATGTCGAGTTTAATGAAACATGAAAAACATAAAAGCAATGTATATATAAAATACAAAACCTTAACATATATGATATGCTTTTCATGTTATGAAACAGTTAACTAACATATAACCTATCATATGAAAGCTATCATGTGAATCTGATAATAAAATATACTCGAGGTAGGGAAGCTGGTATGCTGGCTCAGCGGTTACCATGTAACATGGCCCTGATACACTCAAACCCTAATCAACACGTAATCATGTGAATCAGTTAACAAACGTTAATCCAAACTCTATCAACCTTAGCCGGCTTGCATCTCACCTTCTAAGATTCATAGAATCATACAAACATGAAAGACCAATACTTCTACAAACAGGCATAAGTTCCTAGTACAGTCAATAGACGACTTCTGTAACTCGAGGCTATACCACAAGGTAGGAAAACATCCTAGTCCTAGACTGATCAGAACTAGCGACAACAGCTATTCCATTCCCCGTCTCATGACATAACCGTACACAAGAAACTCTGCTAGGCGACCCCCTAAGCAGAGATGGCTAGTACTTAAGCTGGCTCCCTTCCCAAAACAGGATCAGGCAGCCATG
>JAIUZE010075296.1:0-10516 GCA_022085475.1 Heliosperma pusillum
AAATTCCCGCATGTTTTAACATATTTAAACCCCGTCCAAACAACCATTAAACTATCAAACATCGACACAACCCAAAGACCAAATCCCGGCCCCACCATGGACCAACCCAGACCGGTCTGAACCGGCCTGGACCGGTCTGGTTGGTCCGGTTCAGCCCCTTCCCCACGGTTCACCAACAAACAACACCAAAATCAATTCCAACTTGTTTTAATCATCAAACAACCATTTTAACATCCATCCTTACAAAAATCATTATTATTAAAAATCATCAAAATTTGTCAAGAACACTACAACAACATAAAAATCATAACTTAGTAAAAATCATTAAAATTCTTCAAGAACACTAAACTTGTTAAAATTTCATAAACAACATAAAAAATCATAACTTAGTAAAATCATTAAAATTCTTCAAGAACACTAAATCATCATAAAAATTTCCTACAACTTGAAAATCATCAAAGAACAATAAATTCAGCATAAAATTTTCCTAACACCTTTAAAAATCATCAGAATCAGTAGAACCACATGAAATATTCCATAAAACAATACAAATCATCACGAATCATAAAACAAACATAATTACTAACTTAACATATTACTAACTAAAAATCCATAAATCATAAAAACATGAACCAAAAATAAAGATGAACCAAAATCCAAATAAATAAAACTAAAGGCTATATTACTAACTCAAATCCTAAATAACCATAACATGAACATAAACTAAAACCTAAAAAAACAAAACTAAGGCTATGTGACATTAATTCGTCGAGTAAATCGGAATTGTTACCTTAGCTAGCCAAAATCACTTAGCACAAAATAATAAGAAGTAATAATTAAGAAAACCCTTCTACTAGTCTTCACCCAAAATATAAGAGTCTCCAAATTCGTCTTCAAACTCTTCCCCTATAAGAAATAACAAGAAAAACAATTATTAGAACTTAAACTAAATTTTCCATAATTAAATGTTGAAAACGATCTTGACGGAATTGAAATTAAAACATACGTGAAGATGGGGAGCGAGGAGGAGATCCTAGAAATATAAATTAGGACGGATTTAATTAAGAAATGAAGGATTTATGGAGGTTTTGCTCAAGAACGATGAAGAACATAAGATGAACAACGAAGAACACGAAGAACGATTTAATAAAGTGATGTTTTGATCTTATTTTGATTTGTTGTAAAATGAAAAGTTGTTTGTGAGTAAATTGGGGTGTGTGTGTGCCGTGTAATTATAGACCAATAAAGGTGTCGAGTTTTGAAATTGTTGTTCCGTAATTGACTCGCGTTTAATAATTATTTTACGGTAAACGATTAAATATAATTAACGATAAAGTTAATTACACCCAATATCTAGATATTAAGATATTGTATTCAAAAGTAATGAAATATCAAGTCCTATTATAGGACTTTTGAGCCGTGTGGTATGGTGAAGAATCGGTCTGATTTCGAGCGTTTTGCGTAATTTTCGTTAATTGATCGATAAAGCAAATAGTGATCTAGATATTATGATTTTGTAATCAAAAGTAATACAAATATCAAGGGCTATTAGAGAGGAAAATGAGCCGTGTGGTCTTGTGCTTGCCGGGTCTGTTTTTGCTCGATTTGCGTAATCTCCGTTGACGGATCGATAAAGTAACAATTATCTAAGATATTTTTATTATTTAAATTGAATCAATTAAAATATCCAATCGTGAGTGGAAAACGATGACATGGGCGTGTGACTCATGCCAAAGTCGAGTTTCGATTTTGTTGCGCGTTTTACGATGAGTCGGGAATAGTTAAATGACGTTCGATTAAAAACCGTAAAAGTTATTCTTTAAATTCCAAATTAATTCAAAATAATTATATTAAATTATGATAAATCATAATAAATATAAATAAAAATAAATCAAAAATATAATTTTTTTAAATAAAATTTCGGTCTTCAAAATTATGAGACGAGTCGGGAAAAGTCAACGGAAGTCAAAGTTGACTGAAAAGTCGAGAAAAGTCGAAGATGACTTAAAAGTCCAGAAAAGTTTAGGACGACTTAAAAGTCAAGAAAAAGTCAATGACGACTTTAAAAAAGTCAAGAAAAAGTCAAAGACGGTTTAAAAGTCAAGAAAAGTCAAAGATGACCAAAAACGGTCTTTTCATGAAATCTCTCAAAAATTCCAAATACGAACGCGGAATTTCGAAATACGACTCGGAACAAAAATTCCAATATTAAAACTTAAGTTCTACTGAAAAGTATCCATAAGCTATTGCTTAAGCAAATTGGGTACTTTTCGGGTTGTTACAAACACGGCTGTACATTTTTCCTTCAACTTCAAAAACTCGTAATTTATAATAGTTCGCATGATCCGTTTGCCGTATAATTTTACGTAATGTCTTATAATATTCATGTTTTGGTTATATGATAGCTCTTTCGCATGTATCACATGTTTTGTGACGGTTTTCGATATGTTCCCACTTTGAGTCGGTTTTTACAAATGAGTCGGTTTGAGCACTATTTTGGTATTGTGCTTTGTATTCTCATTCCCTTGGCTACCTTCCCGTTCGTAAGGCTGGAATGTCGGAACGGAGAGGTATCCTACTGCTTAAATGCATGTGTTAGTGGGCATACGACGACGTTGTTGGGAGTTGAACGCTATGCGTTGATCGACCCGGCCGTCAAATGTTGTGTACTTGCGAGGTGGTGTTATTTGCATGTAGCGTACCGCATGTTATGAGGCTTGAGCTCGTTTCCCGCCTCTTTCGTGAATTGATCTACCGAGAATGTGGGTACTCGGCGTTTTCTTTGTAAGACCGAGTCTTGGGTGCGAAACGTGATCGCATGTCGAACCGGAAAATGTGATTTCGGGATTCTGGCCATATTTAGACTAGGACCGGGTATTTATTATCGTCGTCCTACCAGGAGGAAATGTGTCTACATAGGCGAAATGTAAGCATCACGTATGAGTTCAGGGAAATGTGATCCCGTGGATGCCTTTAATCATACTTGCCATGTACACGATGCTAGTGCGTTTCATTTACCGTGAGATTTGTCGTCTTGTGTCGTTCTTGAATGCGTGATTTCATGATATTGTTCATGGTCATTGCATGATTGGACACCGTCATTGTCTTGGTTCATGAATGGATGATAATATGTTGGATTATTTGTGATCATCATATGACTTGACTGGTTTGTCTGTTGAGTCTCAATCTTATCAATCTTATACCGCTAACGGTGAGATGTAAGCCCTAGTGAGCGTATTCGATTGCCTAAGAGTGTCTTTCCCGAGTCTTTGAATAACATGATGGTTGGGATTTGATTTCCACATGATCTTATCATTTTCTATAGAATTGCCTATCTTTTCTTATCGTAACTCACATGTATATCTATATATGCATGCTCTACTTTTGTATTTCCTTATATGTACGTTAAAGGTGATATGGCTGGGAGAACCCGGAGTTACTCCCCACTGACTGTGGCATTCATGTTTTTCATGGATGAACAGGTTGCCTGCTTTTAATGACTTTTTGGACATGATATTTTGGGGTTCGGGTGTGAGCTAGCGGGCGTTGTCCCTGGAAGATTAACCTCTAGACGATATTAGCTAGTTTTGCTAAACACTTGTTCTTTGCTAACATTTTAAGAGATCCCGTCTCTTGGTTGTATTTCCTTACTTAGTTGTAATATTTTGACACTCCTCGTGTTATATAACTTGCATGTTTAAAGGTTTTTAAAACTACCTATTTCCGCATTATAATTCACATGCTTGTTTGTTTTATTATTCCGCATTCGCGAGGGTTGTCACAATAATTGAGACGACCGATCTTATGACCTTAGGCAATTATATTGACCTTTTAATTGATTAAATTCCTTCCCCGCATAACATTGTAGTGAACCATATCCCTAGACATTTTAATCTTATTGAGTTCATCTTACTTTATTGCAATTAGATATAGTTAATCAAACCAAACTTCAAGAAATTTTTACCTTTAGACGGACTTAGCTATTAGCAACTAGACTATTACCGTCTCCATGTGGATTCGATATCTAACTTACCACTGACTATTAGGTAGTATTAAGTTAGCATTTACTTTGATTTAGAGGACACGACTTTACCCTTGTCAATTACTTCAAAAGGCGAGCAATGTTGTACGACTCCGCCGGTATTCCCATATCTAAAAGTTTTCACACGTTGGTTTGGGAAGCTGGTAGGCATGCAAATTTGCATATTAATCAACGTGATTTACGCAATGTGGTTAATCTTGAACGGGGACGTGGTCGGATTGAGGGTGATGCAGTGGCCTTGGAAGAATGGTTTAAAAAGCTTAAGGAAATCGACCCTGAGTTTTACTATGCAAACGACACGGATGATGAACGGAAGCTCATGAATAGTTTTTGGGCCGATGGACGGTGTAGGGGATTGGCTAGGGCATTTGCTGATGTTTTATCATATGACGCTACGTTCCTTTTTAATAGGTAACTAATCTTGCCGCTTATTCTCTTAAGGGTATTATCAATTCAATTTATGATTGACTGAATTAGTGATTTACGAATGTTAGTCAAACTTTGGTTCAATTAATCAATTTTTAAGCGTTTGACATGCTAATTGATTATGCCTAATTCGTATTATGTTTGAGTACATTAGAGTTTTAGTAATTTTGTTTAATTTAATCTAATTAGAGTCGATTAGCTGCTAATTTAATCTGATCAATTATAATCATCAACGTATAATTTAGGTTAATCAAACTATAGTGCGACTTATGACTTAAATTAATTAGGGTTTTTGGTTTTTTGTTTACTTAAATCAAATTAAAAACGATTTAGTTACTATGGGTCAATTAATCAAATTGTTCTATTTTCGCATACTAATCTTCTATTTTCTCATACTAAACGAACAATGTATCAATTAATTAGATTAAAATAATTATGATTTAGCTACTGATTATAATCAGACCGATTATAATCATGATTGATATTAATCAAATTGATCTATTTTCTCATACTAGTCAAATTGAATCATTATAGTCGGACTTGTGATTGAATTAATTAGGGTTTTAGTTCGTTTTTTGTTTAATTTAATCAAATTATAAAAGATTTACCAACTAATTGATTATGAACGATTATAATCATGCTTGTTTGTTTTAGGTTAATTAAACTAATTTTAAATTAATCAAATTTCACTCGTTTAAATTTAATTTTTTATAATGTAATGTGCTTAATCAGATTTAGTTATACCTAATCGAAACAAATTGTGAAATAATCGAATTTAATAAGGAGTAATCGGGCATGTTGTATTTGCTTGATTGAAATTGTCAAATCTATTTGTAGTCGTGTTATTTAATTACTTACGGTGTATATACAAGTACAAATAGCCGTTTACACCATTTGTTGGTGTAAATCATCATGGTTCTAGTGTTGTTAATGTTGTTGCTTTAATTTCACATGAAGATGCGATTAGCTATTCTGGGGTGTTCAAGAGATGGTTAGCTGGTATAGGTAGAGCTCCATCGGTCATAATCACAGACTAATGCAAGGGGATAGGTAAGGCAATGAAGGATGAATTTCCTGACATTCCTCACCGATTGTGTCTTTGGCATATGTTGAAAAATGCGAACAAGAACTTGGTTGCTTTTAGTATGTGGAAGGCTATCTCGTTAGCCCTAACCAATGTTGTTCATGATAGTGTAGACATTCATGAGTTCGAGATAGGGTAGTTCACTTTAGTCCAAAAATATCAGATTGGAGAAAATCCATGGATCAAAGAAGCATATGAAAAACGAGAGTCATGGGTTCCAGTATATTGGAAGGATAAATTTTGTGCAGGAATGTCATCAACACAAAGAAGTGAACAGACGAACCGATTTTGCAAGATATACATCAATCCTGAATGTACTTTATTTGTGTTTCTTGAGAATTATGAGAATGCCCTAAGAAAGAAGGTGGAGGAAGAATTAAAGTTTAACTTCGTTTGTGACGATAAACCATGTCGATGCGATAGAAGCATCCTCGTTGAAGAAGTATTTCATAGGGTTTATACAAATGGCTTGTTCAGGAAGATAAAGAAGGAGGTGTATGGCCTACTTCACACCACTGCGTAGGCTCAAATGAACATTGGGAACTTCTCTACCTTTGTTGCAACAGAAGAAGGTACAAAACGGTCATGGAATCGTCGAGACAAAAAATACGATGTTACTATTGACACGGATATTGGTTAGTTTACTTGTACTTGTAAACGTTTTGAGTTTAAAGGCATATTGTGTAGACAAATTATCCGTGTACTAAAGATGAATAAAATTCAATTCATTCCGGAAAAGTACATTTTAAATCGGTGGCGAAAAGATGTGGTACGGGGTTATGAGCATATTCGAGTTGGATACTACACACCTGGACTGTCCGCCCGCCTAAGTCATTCTCTTGCGGTGACATTAAAGAATGACTATGCTTCTAGGATGGCATTACAAGATGACGAGTCTTGCGTCATATATGAGCGAGGAATAGCACAGTTGGTGAAGGAATTAGAGGAATATGTGGGCATTCAAAATCTTAATTCCCCTGGAGGAGGTTCCGATATTACAAGAGTGTGGGGTCGTAGAAGATTACAACGGAGGGAGAATAATCAATGATACATGGTTAGAAACTCGACTCTGGCTAGAGTCGGTGGCTTGAAAGACCCGGTTGTAAAGAGAGAAACATGTAGAGCTCCTAGGCCGAGACAATAGACGGTAAGGAGGAATATTAACATGGACGAAGCATAGTGGTTAGGAACGGAACTCCTAACACGCAATAGAACTTATTTCACTTATTTTTTTGTTAACGTGTGTTTTTGTTAACGTGTGTTTTTGTTGTGTCAAGATGTTTTTTTCTCAATTTGTTTAGGTTCGATTTTTAACGTTAGTATTTTTAAGGTTTGATTTTTTAGAACGTTTTTTTAATGTTTAGGTTCATTGTCGAATTAAGTGTTATGTCAAGACGTATTTTTGCGATTTCATTAGTCTTTTTAATAAAATTTAAAATAGAACGTATTTACGTGTATTATAGAACTTAAGTCATGAACGGTTTAACTTAGTACGTATTTTTTATTATGTTAAGGCGTTTATTTTTTGTGACATAAGTTTATTTTCTGTTGTGTTAAGATGTTGTATTGGTTAACATATTTTGATTAATTAAGCGTGGTTCGATCTTGATTTAAGCGAGGTTCTATTTTTAAGTAAACATTTATTAAGATTTGATTTAAGCGTGGTTCCATTTTAAACGAGGTTCGATTTAGGTATTTCGTAACGTTAATGAAATTAGCTTATGAACGTTTATCTCAATTCGATTACCATTTCCTATTTAAACTCCATTATCAAATTAAACGTTTAATTGGTGTAAACTAATAGTCTTTTTTTTAAAAAAAAAAAATTAACCAAAATTCACTAACATAAATCACCATTGCCTAACTTGACTTGACAATATTGCCCAAATTGACTAACATTGCCTAAATTGACTTGACAATATTGCCTAACTTGTAAAATCATCAATGCCTAAGAAATTATGTAATAAAAATTTATGGAGTAAGTTTTATTTGTAATAAATGTTTATTGCCTTAGTCATTCGTTTAATTTTCGTCAAATTCAGAAACTAATACGTTTTAATTTATTTCTCATTTCCGTCTCAAATCGCATATTGGTACCAATTTACGTTTCATTTCCATCTCAAATCAACATCTATTTACTTAATTCGGATTATTTTGCTAATTAATGTCTCTCATTTCCTTCTGAAATCCCACAATTATCCGTCTACAGTATTTCATGAAAAGTGTCATTGTTGTGGATTATACAATATGGAATAGTTATCTAAATCAACTACATCATTATTTCTACAAATATTTTGAAATCATCATGAGATGATATCTTGCATTTGACTCTTAATTGACTGAATTGACATATCTTAACAAACATTACCAATTAGCAAGTTAGATTAAAAACACATTATAGTATCCACATACAAGATTAAACACATTAGACGATCAAAAAAACACATTAGAGTATCCACATGCAAGATTAAAAACGATTTACCTAAATAGTAGATTAACAATACACATTAGATTATCAAGTATGACAATCGATTAAACATTATGGGTAACCAGTTACCCAAACACAACAAAAAAATGATTTCATCCTTGACCTAATACATTATGAAAACGATTTACCTATAGAACAAACAACTAATAACTTCACCTTATACATAGTTTTAATATAACCATTCTCTTTTTCCTTCTTATAGACAACATTCTTGTACTTACACCAATCATAGGCCCAGGATTTGCATACACGAGTTAACTTCGCCTTCTGCCACGAACCACATCGAGGGAAGATGTAGAACGACATTATGTCGTTGGATGCAGCAACCCTAAAGGCAGAGAAATTTCCATCCGTCCCAGTAATCATTGGAGGGTCTTCAAATTTTGCAATAGAAGATGAGATGGGATAAACCCTAGAGGGAGGAGCAAATCGAGACCAATCACTTCCTCCATCTTCAACTTGAGGCATGACGTGAGATGAAGAGTTTTTAAATTTAGGGTTACTTAATTAAGTAGAATACGGAAGGAAGTGGAAGAGATGGGAATAGTTGAGGAAGTTATGAGAGAATTATGAGATGAAGAACCGAGTTATATATAGCCTTGATTTATGGTTTTTCTTTCCCAAATAATGTTTACTGGACTCGTGTGACACTCTTTCACCATAAATAAAATAAATAATTATCATTTCAAATATTCACACGAAATATAGATTTTAAGTCCTCATCGGTTTAACTTGGTACATATTTACGTGAAATATTAGTTTTAAGTCATGATCATTTTAACTAGGTACGTATTTAAATGAAATTTAGAATGTAAGTCATGATCGGATTAACTTGGTACGTATTTACGTGAAATTTAGATTTCAAGTCATCATCGGTTTAACTTAGAACATATTTACGTGAAATATAGATTTTAAGTCACGATCGGTTTAACTAGGTACGTATTTAAGAAATACAGAATGTAAGTCATGATCAGTTTAACTTAGTACGTATTTAAGTGAAATATAGAAGGTAAGTCATGATTTGTTTAAATTAATACGTATTTAAGTGAAATATAGAGTGTAAGTCATGATCAGTTTAACTTGGTACGTATTTAAGTGAAATATAGAATGTAAGTCATGATCGGTTTAACTTGGGACGTATTTAAGTGAAATATAGATTTTAAGGCATCATCGGTTAAACTTAAAACATATTTACGTGAAATATAGATTTAGAGTCATGATCGGTTTAACTAGGTACGTATTTAAGTGAAATATAGAATGTAAGTCATGTCATCATCGGTTTAACTTAGTACGTATTTAAGTGAAATATAGAATGTAAGTCCTGAACGGTTTAACTTGGTACGTATTTAGATGAAATTTAGAATTTAAGTCATCATCGGTTTAACTTAAAACATATTTACATGAAATATAGATTTTGAGTCATGATCGGTTTAACTAGGTACGTATTTAAGTGAAATATAGAATGTAAGTCATGATCGGTTTCACTTAGTACGTATTTAAGTAAAATATAAAATGTAAGTCATGATCGGTTAATCTTAGTACGTATTTAAGTGAAATCCCTCTATATATAAAAGCTGGGTTTTTTACAGCCTTTTTATTGGCTGGAAAAAAACTCAAGCTTTTTTCACATTTTTTTGCAAGTAGAACCCACCACACCTTTTCCAAATCATTTAATTACACTCTCTCCTCTCAACCCCAATTATTTACATTATACTATCTTACTTTTATTACTTAAAATATATAATATGATAATATGATAATTTATATAATATGATTCACTGACTTATATTATGCTAATTCAAAACTAAAAGACTTTAATTCTAAGCATAACCCACCATAATTTTCAAGAGATGTAATGGACAACCCTCGCGAATGCGGAAATACTCCCTCCTAGTTTGATTGTTGTTCCCCATTTCCTTAATGAGCTTAGTTTGATGTTGTTCCCTCTTTCCTTATTTGGAAGCTTTTGTGTGGTCCAAATTCAATTGTATGTGGGGTAGTGTGTTTTATGTGGTCCAAATTCACTTTCTTAATCCTTGTGTACAAAAGAAAAGGGAAGAACATGGAAACTAGGAGGGAGTATAAAACATACAAGCATGTGAATTATATAGCGGAAATAGGTAGTTTTAAAAACTTTTATACATGCAAATTAAATAAAACGAGGAGTGTCAAAATTTTAGAACTAAGTACGGAAATACAACAAAGAGACGGGGTCTCTTAAAATGTTAGCAAAGAACAAGTGTTTAGCAAAACTAGCTAAAATCGTCTAGAGGTGAAACTTCCAGGGACAACGCCCGCTAGCTCACACCCGAACCCCAAAATTCATGAGCCAAAAGCCATCCATGCAAGCAACCTGTTCATTCATGAAAACATGAACGCCACAGTCAGTGTGGAGGTAATCCGGGTTCTCCCAGCCATATCACATTAAACGTACATATAAGGAAATACAAAAGTAAAATCATGCATATATAGATAT
>JAIUZE010075296.1:12419-23851 GCA_022085475.1 Heliosperma pusillum
TATGATTAACAGGCATCCACGGGATAAAAGCATTTCCCTGAACGCATACACGATGCTACATTTCGTATATGTAGACTAATTTCCTCCTGGTAGCACGACGATATAATTATCCGGTCCTAGTCTAAACCTGGCCAGACTCTCGGAATAAACATTTTCCGATTCGACATGCGATGACATTTCGCATCCAAGTTTCGGTCAATCATTGACGCCGAGTACCCCAAATTCAGTAGACCAATTCACGAAAGAGGCGGAAAAGAGCACAAGCCTCATAACAAGCGGTACGCTACATGCAAATATCACCACCTCGCAAGTACACAACATTTGACGGCCGGGTCGATCAACGCAAAGCGTTCAACTCCCAACAACGTCGTCGTATGCCCACTACACATGCAATTAAGCATTAGAATACCTCCCCGTTCCGACATTCCAGCCTTACGAACATGGAGGTAGCCAAGGGAATGAGAGCACAAAGCACAAGACAAAATAGTGCTCAAACCGTATCATTTGTAAAAACCGACTCAAAGCGGGACATACCAAAAACCGTCACAAAACATGAGAATAGGGAATCATATAAGTTTAAATATGATAAACATGAGTCAATACATGATACATAAGCATTAGAACAATTTTATGAAGCATAATGAATAAAAACATAGATCACCTCTCCAAAACAACGTTGTTTGGAAACCAACGAAAACAAGGGTCTACTTCCAACGGTCATTACTAGAGTTCTAGACATGCAAAAGCATACATTCCAAATGGAGGTGATAGCTTATCCTCTTACGGTTCCAACGTGATGTCACAAGCCCAAAACAAGCAAGTAACTAAGGAGATATGATCATTTTACAAAAAGGGGTCAGTGCAGGAAAATTACTGTCGGACGCGCGTAACGCAGCCTGCGCCCCACGACGCAGCCTGCGTCCTACGACGCAGCCTGTGTCCCACGACGCAGCTAGCGTCCTACACGGGATTCAGCCACAATCAAATCCCAACAAGTTATCAACCAAAAATCCTCATTTATCATCACAAACCATCAATTCTCATATCAATTAACAACTAACAACAACCAACAACAACAACAAAAGTCCTAAGCATACTAACCATAATCTAAATACGATTACTAGCCTAGAAAACACATAAAACACGTAAATGATATCGAGTAACCCTTCACCGTTACCTTATTGCGTCTTTACTCCGCGTCAAGGTCCTCTTCTATTAGGAAATAGTCTTTGTCGGGATCTTCGAGGTCACCACCTACAAAATAGTTAATAAAAGATGAATTTACTTCACCTTGAGAAAGACGGAAAGTTTGAAAAGCAAGAAAGACGGTAATTTTATTACCAATACGGATAGAGGATGATAAGAGGGGAAGAATAAGACGAACTTACGAGAATTTGAGCAAGAAACGAATGAGATACGATGATTCAAAGATTGGATCAAAATGGAGGCAAGGTTTTGGTTTTTCTTAAGGAAGAAGAAATGTTTGTGTTTGTGTGAATGAAGAAATAGGTTAAAGGGAGTATGAGGGAATATGAGTGGAAAAAAAGTCAATAAAAGTCAAAGTCGCCATAAAACGGGATTCACATGGAATCTCGCGGAAATTCCAAATACGAACTCGGAAATTCTAAATTCGACTCGGAATATTAAATTTACGATAAAAACTAAATTTTACTGAAAAGCATCCGTAAAATATTTTCACTATAAAAATAGGGTACATTTACGGGTGTTACAGTGTCTTTAATTTCCGCAATGAAATTGGTGAGTATGGTAAGAAAAGGTCACCAAGCATACTTGTGTATTGATGTGGTCGTTATACACCAAAAATAAAACCTAAGTCTACTAACTAAGAAGATAGCGGAAGTAGGGTCGATCTCCACAGGGAGGAAACTAAATAACTGTAATCTAATTCTGCAAGTAACAAACTGGGGGGTTTTGAAAAGGTTTTATCTAAACTAAATAAGATTAAAGGAAAGAGAAATAAAGGAAAAAATTAATATGAAATAAATCAGATAAGAGAAGAATATGTTAGGATTCGGTCTACTGCAGTATCGGCATCTACGAGTCAACTAAGTCAGTCAATCTATCAATGAGAAGGGCAATGGTTTTCTCCTCTCGGTCTCAAACCACCCTAGGGATTTTCCTAATTAACTCTCGTCCTCTTAGGAGTCACCTATCGATTCTAAGCAAGCCTTCCCTTCCAATCTCTCGATCCAGGTCGGGGTTAACTACCTAGCCTAGTCTCCTGCGTATACTCATTCGACTAAACCTCAATTAGAATGCAAAGATCGATTCTCATATTCAAGACTAACTAAAATAATCTATCCTAACATGCCTCTACTACAGTTTCCCTCATCCCAACATACAAAAGAATTAGCTACTCATGCTATTAACTATAACAACAAAGACTATTAAACATATGACGATAGACATAATAAAATCGTAGTTAATAAGCATAAACAATAACGCAGCAGTAATTAGGAAGAGAAACAGTAATTAAGACTAAAGATTAAGAGTGAAAGAGAAAAGAAGAAGTTTACAATCTTAGCAAATCCGGCGTAAAGAACAAATCCTACGTCGATAAACCCGAATGCAAACCAAAGATAAAGTTCAGAAACTAATGGAAAATTAATGCTAATTACTGAATGATTAAAACTGAATAATAGTTGCTGAATAACTAATGACGTAAATAAGAGTCATATATAGTGTATAACACGACTCTAAACCTAATTAACCTAATGGACTTAAAGCCCGCGATAGGATCTACTCGATCGAGGTAAATAACCACTCGATCGAGGCTTTTATTCATGGAAATCAGTCGATCGAGTATTTCATCTACTCGATCGACCAACTGGTAAACGGCTTCTACTCGATCGAGCAAAGAAAGTTACTCGATCGAGGTCTTCTGGCTTCAACTCACCTCGATCGACCAAATGCGTATTCGATCGAGGTCTTCTGACATAGTACGTAGTGTGAGTCATGACTTGGGCTTGATTATGGACGGTTTCACGCTTCCCCATGCAAGAGTTCCTGTTCCGATCCTTCCATTCCTAAATGCATGCAATGTGGAGTGTTTTGGCTCGGTTTCCGCTACTACCCAGCTTGTACCTACAAAATGGTAATGAAAGTACAAAGTAGCCAAATAGGGGCATATGGCGATATAATATCACCTAAATGACATAGAAATGCGTGCATAAATGGACTAGAAAGTCTATGTAAAATACACGCATCAAACTTCCCCAAACCTAACCTTTGCTTGTCCTCAAGCAAACTAAATGCAGCTATATGGAACAAAATAAACCTAGGGGAATGGAGTAAGTCTCAGAGCTAGCTACAAGTCAATGTTAAACAGTTCAATGCACTCATTCAATCGCTACAAAGCTTAATACGAAAGTGAACGAATTTATACAATCTTGGAAATAAATTAGACTTTCGACCTTGCAAGACTCAACCAAATTCGGACTCTCACGGGTCACTCTTCTCTCAACAAGCAAATGGTAAGTAAATATGTATAAGTAAGAGAGAAGAAAATATAGTCACTCACCTAGACTACGACCGACACAACATGCATTGCTAACTAATATGAAAGATGATTCAGGCACCGTACACACGCATAACCACCGTTCAAGGACAATCACGTGCCGAACATTTGCAAAGATATGGATATGTGAGGCTAATTGGTAAGAAGGGGCAAAACAATTAATGGAAATGTGAGGGTAAATAGCCAAGCTAGTTCCTAACACGACCGCAGTAAAACTCGTTCCATCTTCCAACAATCAAAATTAAGCTCGATGCCTTACCAAATCTAGGCATATACATCACAAATCCCATAAAACACCTCAACAACATAATGATAAGCACAGGAGGTTTAAACAGCAAAACTTCAGCCAATTATTTTTTCAATATATTTTTTCATTTTTTCCCTTTCTTTTCTTTCTTTTCTTTTTTCTTTTTCTGGCTGACTGAGCAAAACCACTCGATCGAGTAGAATAAATCACTCGATCGAGGTAACAACTAACAAAATATGCTCGAACGAGCTGAAATCTACTCGATCGAGGCACTATTAAGCACTTCTCTTCTTTTTCTCGCAAAAACCCACTCCAATCAATGAAAACGAGCCAAAAACTGACACAACGGTAAAATATACCTTGACTACTAAACTAGCTCGGCAAAGGTAGGCTCAGTTTAGGATGTAGTTAAGGGCAACAGGCAGATATGGCTTTATGTGGAGTTAATGGGGTAAAATGAGGAAAAGGGAGATGCAAATATTTTCAAAACACGTAATACCGACCACAAACCTAATGCGTGCAGGCAATAAGAAATCAAAATTCATATACAAGCAAATGACACGAGATGTGGGGAGTAACTACTCTCATTCCTAGAAGAACTGGTCATGAATGTTACCAGTTATAGGCTCTAAAATCTCAGAATATAAAAGTAGTTTGCCAAAAAAATCGAGTCAAGTCTAATAATCAAATTTAAATTCCAAGACAAAATTCATAGTTTACTATTTCGATTTTACTACGTAAATCAAGAAAGGTGCAAAGAATAGTATAAAATAGACTCGTAGTGCGATTTCATCATGAACAAGACTCCAATCCGACTCAACTACTTGATTTTTTTGCAAAAATTTTCTAATTAACATGAATGTAAACGTGAATGCAATACAAATGCAAATGCTTGAATGTAAACGTGAATGCAATACAAATGCAAATGCAGACGCAATAGGATGTAAAACACTTCCCCAAACCAAAACAGACAATGTCCTCATTGGCTATAGCACCAAAGCATATACGGGAAAGGGAAAAGCAACCTAATACATGCTCCTAAAGAATGAAATGTAAATATATGAAGAATGGAAAACCAAAAGAAACAGAAACGACTCACAAGACAAAGCTTCCCCAAACCAGCATCAAACTAGGTGGTATAAATTTCCTCGATCGAAGGTTCTGTCATGCTGGAGTGCTCGATCGAGTAGGTCTGAGTTACTCGATCGAGTGGACTTCTTTTGATGATCCATACTTCACTCGATCGAATGGAATTATACTCGATCGAATCACAATGTACTCTATCAAATGACTCTCCTCCATGCTTAGCCTTCGACTTTCAGCAATTTGATTGCCGCTTCTATGTCCTGCCAAATGATAGAAAACAATACCCAAAAAAAAAAAACCAAAAGAAAGTCTAGCAGGAAAAATAAATTGTCTAACTGAGCTACGGATTATCACGTATTAGTCTAATTGTCTAAATGTCTAACGAAACGCGATAAATTGTTTTTACAAATTGCACGGGGTTGCAAACCAGGCTACCAACCAAATAGTTTCATGAGAAGGCCACCGTGTGGCCTTTGACTTGCGGAAGTACCCTCAGCTGCGGTAAGTTCCGTCTTCTTCCTCCACACGTACAATGGTTTCTTGGAGCCTAGCTCCACTTCGGAATCACTTGCGTACATGCGGGCTCCTTTGTCCTTCTTGGACTTCTTCTTCTTTACGTCGTCACGCGAACCTGGCTTTTCCTTTTCCAGCTCCAATGCTACTGATTTACTACCTGTAATGGAACACACAACAGCATATTCCAACAAATCGCTCCCAAGCTGGGGCGGAGGTGTTACGGTAGCATTGGGGATATCACTGGTAGGAGCTATAGGCTCGATAGGAACCGAAGCTTTGTCATGCGTGAATAAATCAGGTGCGATATCAGATAAAGGAAGTGCGTAGCATGGTGACACAAGCATAGAACCCTTACTAGCCTGAGACTGCGTGAATACTAAATTCTCCCCACCTATTTGAAAAGTCAGAGTCTGTAACCCAACATCAATAACCGCTTGCGCAGTATGCAAGAACGGTCTTCCCAAAATGATGGGAGTGTGAGAATCCTCAGGTATATCCAAAACTATGAAATCGAGCGGGATAAAGAATTTTCCTATTTGCACAGGAACATCCTCTATGATTCCTAAGGGTCGAGACAAGATCCTATCTGCCATTTGTACCGTCATGTTTGTACACTGAAGCTTCGTAAAGCCTTACCGTTTGGCCAAAGACAAAGGTAAGACGCTAACACTAGCTCCTAGGTCACATAACGCGTTGTCTATGAGATAGGAACCTATATGACACGGTATAGAAAAACTACCTGGGTCAGACAGCTTAGGGGGGCTCTTGTTCTGGAGGAACGCAGAGCATTCCTCAGTCAACGCTACAGTCTCTATAGTGTCTACGGACCTCTTACGCAAAAGAATTTCACGCATAAATTTTAGGTAAGAGGGTACCTTTAATAGGAGGTCTGCAAAAGGAACGTTCACCTTGAGATCGCGTACAATGTCAGCGAACCGAGCAAATTCCTTCTCGACCTTAGCCTTCTTCAATCGACCAGGAAACGGAACTGGAATGTCAGGATTACCACGTTGCATATCCTTGACAATTGCATTGTTGATCATCCGCTTGCTTAACCCCTTCGAACGAGCTTCTCGCTCATGGAAACCCATCGATCGAGTATCTAAGTCACTCGATCGAAGATTATCCGAGCTTACATTGCTCGATCGAGCAGCTTCCTCAGTCAATTTATTCGATCGAGCAACTTGGTTCCCTCGATCGACCACTTTTTTTCATCTGGATCACTCGATCTAGCATCAACTACCTCTCGATCGAGTAACAAGCTCTCTGATTCACTCGATCGACTAACACCTATCTCTCGATCGAGTAGATTCTCCTTCATTTCATTCGATCGACTAGCAATAACTTCTCGATCGATTACATTACCAGCAACCGTCTTCGTAACATCAGGATGCGCACCAGAAATATCAGCAACTGTACCAGGACTGTCATAAGCAAGACCGCTTCTCAGAGAAATCATATTCAGCGTCTCCTTGTTCTTGTCAGTTTGAGACGGTAACTGCCCGGGTTGCCTAGTCGATCGAACTCCTTCCAATTGAGCAATCTGCGACTCCAAAAGCTTAATAGTAGCATTCGTTGCTTGATCAGTTTTGCTCATTTGGATAGCTAAAGCTTGGATCATAGACTTTAACTCCCCGACTTCTGAAATTCCTACAGATGAGGAACTCGCTTGCTGTGAAGACTGGATGTTCTGAAATCCTTGCTTGTGCGGCGGTTGATACGTCGGCTGTGGTGGTGGAGGTGTAGGATTTAAGACGTTCTGGCCTGTCCATCTCAAATTGGGATGGATATTCCCTTGATTGTAGTACCCACCTCCTTGACGGTATTGTTGAAAGGAAAAGACTTGTTCCCTTTCAGCGAGACACTCTATAGCCGTGTGACCAGTTTCACCACACCTCTTGCAAGTAATCATATCATCCTGCTGCAGCAAATGAACCGTCTGCTGGTTATCTTCAGCTTTCTTCTCCCATTTGTCAAGTCTGGCATTTAGTTTATCGATTTTTGCATCCAGACCTTCAGAATCAATACTAGCTATCGTCCGTGTACCACTCCTCGGATTACCATATTCAGCACAATGGGTTGCCATCTCCTCAATCAGTTTCCAATCCTTATCATCATCTATTTCCTTTTGGAACCTCCCGTTTGACGCGGCATCTAGAATGGCTCGATGATCGTCATATAACCCAGTGTAAAACTGGTTACACAGAAACCACTGCTCGAACCCATGGTGAGGAACGGACCTCACTAGCGTCTTGAATCGATCCCAGGACTCATAGAGATTTTCATGAGCCGTTTGCTTGAAATTAGTAATCTGACCCCTCAAAGCATTCGTCCTCTGCGGCGGAAAGTACTTCTTGTAGAAGGCCAATGCGAGTGTGGTCCAGTCGGTAATACCCAACTCTTCTCGTTTTAAATTCTTCAACCAGTCTTTGGCATTATCAGTAAGGGAAAAAGAAAACAAGAATTCCTTGATCTTGTCAGCTGTCACCCCTTTGGAAACCGGAATAGAAGAACAATAGTCAGCAAAGGTTTCCATATGATTCCTCGGATCCTCCCCAGCTACACCCCTATACTTGTCCTGCTGGACAAGTTTGATATAAGACGGACGAAGATCGAAAGTAGTTCTATCTTCGTCCGTTGTAAGTTTGAATCCTTGAGGTATACATGCAGCTGTAGGCTCAGAATGGCTAGCAATATTAGGCATCTTTGCTGGAATGGTAGTCTCAACAGTTAAATCTTCCTCGAAAATGAAACTGTCAAAGACGGATTCAGAAGTACTCAAGTCTTCCTCCTGAATAGTCTTATCTAACCCTCTTTTCCTGCGCAGGAAGGTTCTTTCAGGCTCTGGATCAGCTTCCACTAATTCGAGCCTTTGGGACCTGCTCATACACAACTATAAAGAGAAAGATAAGAACAGTCTTAAGGAATTAGAAATTCCTTAAGACGAGACAGAAATAAATAACAGGAAATTAAATTGCCTCCCCGGCAACGGCGCCAAAATTTGATGTGGTCGTTATACACCAAAAATAAAACCTAAGTCTACTAACTAAGAAGATAGCGGAAGTAGGGTCGATCTCCACAGGGAGGAAACTAAATAACTGTAATCTAAATCTGCAAGTAACAAACTGGGGGGTTTTGAAAAGGTTTTATCTAAACTAAATAAGATTAAAGGAAAGAGAAATAAAGGAAAAAATTAATATGAAATAAATCAGATAAGAGAAGAATATGTTAGGATTCGGTCTACTGCAGTATCGGCATCTACGAGTCAACTAAGTCAGTCAATCTATCAATGAGAAGGGCAATGGTTTTCTCCTCTCGGTCTAAAACCACCCTAGTGATTTTCCTAATTAACTCTCGTCCTCTTAGGAGTCACCTATCAATTCTAAGCAAGCCTTCCCTTCCAATCTCTCGATCCAGGTCGGGGTTAACTACCTAGCCTAGTCTCCTGCGTATACTCATTCGACTAAACCTCAATTAGAATGCAAAGATCGATTCTCATATTCAAGACTAACTAAAATAATCTATCCTAACATGCCTCTACTACAGTTTCCCTCATCCCAACATACAAAAGAATTAGCTACTCATGCTATTAACTATGCTAACAAAGACGATTAAACATATGACGATAGACATAATAAAATCGTAGTTAATAAGCATAAACAATAACGCAGCAGTAATTAGGAAGAGAAACAGTAATTAAGACTAAAGATTAAGAGTGAAAGAGAAAAGAAGAAGTTTACAATCTTAGCAAATCCGGCGTAAAGAATAAGTCCTACGTCGATAAACCCGAATGCAAACCAGAGATAAAGTTCAGAAACTAATGGAAAAATTAATGCTAATTACTGAATGATTAAAACTGAATAATAGTTGCCGAATAACTAATGACGTAAATAAGAGTCATATATAGTGTATAACACGACTCTAAACCTAATTAACCTAATGGACTTAAAGCCCGCGATAGGATCTACTCGATCGAGGTAAATAACCACTCGATCGAGGCTTTTATTCATGGAAATCAGTCGATCGAGCATTTCATCTACTCGATCGACCAACTGGTAAACGGCTTCTACTCGATCGAGCAAAGGAAGTTACTCGATCGAGGTCTTCTGGCTTCAACTCACCTCGATCGACCAAATGCGTATTCGATCGAGGTCTTCTGACATAGTACGTAGTGTGAGTCATGACTTGGGCTTGATTATGGACGGTTTCACGCTTCCCCATGCAAGAGTTCCTGTTCCGATCCTTCCATTCCTAAATGCATGCAAAGTGGACTGTTTTGGCTCGGTTTCCGCTACTACACAGCTTGTACCTACAAAAATGGTAATGAAAGTACAAAGTAGCCAAATAGGGGCATATGGCGATATAATATCACCTAAATGACATATAAATGCGTGCATAAATGGACTAGAAAGTCTATGTAAAATACACGCATCATGTATTGTGACTTCTACATCTACCTCTTTACCGAATATTGAAGATGTGCCTATAGTTCGTGAATTTGTTGATATATTCCCCGAAGACTTGCCCGGGATTCCTCCCGAGCGTGATGTTGAGTTTTCTATTGATCTTGTACCTGGATCTGGACCCATAGCCAAAGCTCCTTACCGTATGGCTCCAACTGAATTGAAAGAGTTAAAAAAGCAACTTGATGATATGATTGAGAAGGGTTTCATTCGACCAAATGCCTCGCCTTGGGGTGCTCCCGTTCTTTTTGTGAAGAAGAAAGATGGTTCTATGAGACTTTGTATTGATTACCGTGAGCTGAACCGGATTACAATCAAGAATAGGTATCCTTTGCCGAGGATTGAAGATTTGTTTGATCAACTTAAGGGTGCTTCTACTTTTTCCAAGATCGATTTGAGATCCGGTTATCACCAAATTCCCGTTCGTGATGCCGATATTCCGAAGACCGCTTTTAGTACAAGGTATGGTCACTTTGAGTTGAAGGTGATACCATTTGGATTGACAAATGCTCCTGCTATTTTCATGGACCAAATGAACCGCACTTTTAGTGAGTACCTTGATAAGTGTGTGGTGGTGTTCATTGACGATATCCTAATATTCTCCAAGACCGAAGAAGAGCATGCTATTCATCTAAGGACTATTTTGGGTGTTCTTCGTCGTCAGAAGTGGTTTGCCAAATTCTCCAAGTGTGAATTTTGGTTACCTAAGGTGTCCTTTGTTGGGAAGGTAATTTCTAAAGAAGGTGTAATGGTGGATCCTTCTAAAATTGAGGCCGTTGTTGATTGGAAGACTCCGACCGATGTAAGAGAAGTCTGAAGTTTTCTTGGTTTAGCTGGTTATTACCGTAGATTTGTCAAGGATTTCTCCAAGCTTGCTAGACCAATGACCCAATTGTTGAAGAAGGAAACAAAGTTCCTATGGAATGATGCATGTGAAGCCGCTTTTCAAGAGTTAAAGAAAAGGTTGACTACCGCTCCGGTCTTAACTTTACCTGAAGATGGCGTAGACTTTGATGTCTATTGTGATGCTTCTAAGATGGGATTGGGTTGTGTACTTATGCAAAGTAGAAAAGTGGTGGCTTATGCTTCGAGACCGTTGAGAGTTCATGAAGTGAACTATCCTACTCACGATTTAGAATTGGCCGCCGTTGTTCATGCGTTGAAAGTGTGGAGACACTATCTTATTTGTGACAACCCTCGCGAATGCGGAAATATAAAACAAACAAGCATGTGAATTATATTGCGGAAATAGGTAGTTTTAAAAACTTTTATACATGCAAGTTAATTAAAACGAGGAGTGTCAAATATTACAAACTAAATACGGAAATACAACAAAGAGACGGGGTCTCTTAAAATGGTAGCAAAGAACAAGTGTTTAACAACACTAGCTAATATCGTCTAGAGGTGAAAACTTCCAGGGACAACGCCCGCTAGCTCACACCCGAACCCCAAAACATCATATCCAAAAAAGGCATCCAAGCAAGCAACCTGTTCATTCATGAAAAACATGAACGCCACAGTCAGTGGGGAGTAACTCCGGGTTCTCCCAGCCATATCCCCTGAACGTAAATATAAGGAAAAA
>JAIUZE010075297.1:0-32871 GCA_022085475.1 Heliosperma pusillum
GGTCATTGCATGACTTGGCATGGTTTGTTTGTCTAGTCTCAATCTTATCAAACTTATACCGCTAACGGTGAGATGTAAGCCCTAGTGAGCGTATTCGGTTGCCTAAGAGTGTCTTCCCCGAGTCTTTGTATCACATGATGGATTCGGATTTGTATTCTATATGCTCTTATCATTATATATTGAATTGCCTATCTATTCTTATCGTATCTCCCATGTATATCTATATATGCATGCTTCTACTTTGGTATTTCCTTCTATGTACGTTTGATGTGATATGGCTGGGAGAACCCGGAGTTACTCCCCACTGACTGTGGCGTTCATGTTTTTCATGGATGAACAGGTTGTTTGATTGGATGGCTTTTTGCTTGGTATTTTGGGTTCGGGTGTGAGCTAGCGGGCGTTGTCCCTCGATGAATCACCTCTAGACGTTTTTTTAGCTAGTTGCTAATCACTTTGATATTGTTAACCTTTTGAGAGACTACGTCTCTTGTTGTAGTATTTTCCGTACTTTGGTTTGTAATATTTGACACTCCTCGTATAATTCTTCTTGCATGTATAAAAGTTTTAAAAACTTCATATTTCCGCTATATGATTCACATGCTTGTATGTTTTATATTTCCGCATTCGCGAGGGTTGTCACAGTTGGTATCAGAGCTTAAACACTCCCGACGCAAACACGTGAACCCTAAACTTAAATTACTTGACCTTGATATAATAAATGAGAGATGGGTAGACTTAAGGACCTAAGGTGGTAGTCTTTGGTGTACTTTATGTTTGTTAGGTTCTAACTTGTTTGTTGATTGTGTTGAGTGATGTTATGTTTGTTTGTATCTACCGTTTTGAGGTGGATCATTGTGTTACCTAGAAGAAGTATCCTCTACCGAAGATTTGAAGATTTACAAGCCTAATTGAAGTGTATTTCTTCTCATCTATGAATTCTCTCGTCCTTATGTTTTATGCTCTCTTCCTTCTATCTAGGTGCTTCTTTCTCTTCAATCTTGTTTGCCTCTTGGAAATTACTCTTGATAGTTCCTCCATCTTACCATTGGTATCCTTACCTTCCTCATTGTAACATTTTTGTGGATGCATACCCATTTGTTTGTGGTATATTATACTTGGTCGGAAGAACTTTGAACTTTGTGGAATATTAGTGTTTGTTAGAATGAATTTGTGATTTGAGGAAAATGGTGTAGATCTAAATTCACCCTATAGTGGTGAATGGTTGTATCTCTGAGAAATGGTGGTAAGATGAGTTTGATAATTTTAATGCCTAATGCTTGCCATGACTCGTGTGTGAATAGTTCATGGTATTTGATAGTGTAAGGTTGAATGAGTTGGCTAGGACTCCTTAACTCATTAGTGATTTAATCTTTTGAACTTAGGAGTTTGAATGATGCCTTGAGGTGTAAAATGCTTTTGAGACTAAGTGACTTCTTGTGGATTCTAGTTTATGTGTTAGAGTATACGCTTGGTGGAAAAGTACTTGGCTATAATTCTTGGATTTGAAAATATGATCTTATATCATGGTATCGGAGACTTGGTTGAGGTAGTAAGTCGTCATGATGGATTAAACCATGTTCCTTAAGGACTATGGACATAAGTGGAATCTGATTAGATTGATTATGACGGTGATGCCTTAAGATGTTGATGATGACGTTTTGTATGGTGTTTTACCTTGTTGGCCATAGGAGTTGAAAAGAGATTTGTATGAAGAAGTCCTTGTTAGTCATTCGGTTTTGAAACCTTTGGGAATATGTCAAATTTTGGAGTTGAGAGAATGTTACTATGCTTGAGTTGCAATTCCGCAATTGGGAATCCGTCTTATATGAAAGGGTGGATGAATTGGGTTGTAATCGATTTGTTAAATCTAGGTGTACCTTACTTTGATGATTGTGGTACGATGGTCCCTTGTAAGAGACCTTTTTTTATTGGGATGAGTTTCTTTACTATCACCCTAAGCCTGAAACGATAAATTTTGTGGATTAAACCTTAAACCTTTTTCTCGTGCCATTATCCCTTTCCATTTCCTTTCATGCAAGTTCGTACTAAGCCCGATTCCTATGAAATTGTTTTCTCTTATCTTTTCCTTTGCTTGGCTATCTTCATAGCTATATCTATCCAATATCTAGCTTTTGGCTCCCTCCCTCTACCGTTCCTCTAATTTTCGTCCGATCTTATCGCGTTTGTGTTTCCCTCGAAATCTCCTATCGTTTCCAATGTCATGGTGTCATTGTCTTTCCTCTGGTGAGATGATTAGGTTATTAGCTAGCTTCGTGTTGATTTTGACCATAAATAGGATTGAGATTTAAACCTTAGGATGAATCTGTTGGTGGTATTGTACTCTCTTGATGGCTTCATTTATTGAGCTTGCTATTGTAGTGCTATTTTGGGAATCGAGTTGAGCGTGATGATAGTTCGTTGCTGTTGGGTATCATAACGGTTGCTTGAGATATCATTTGGGAAGTAGATGTCTCTAATTGGTGGATTCTAAAGAGACTTTGCATTAGGGAAATTGAGCCGGTACCTAAAGTTTGAGGAATATTGTCATAAATGAAAATCGATTCGTTTTGAGTTTTAGATGAGCTAGATGATTTGAATGGTTGTCTGTTTGCCCAGTGATTGGCCATTTGTGGTTGGAATTAGTAATTTTCTTTTATTCTTAAGGAATCATAGTTTGAGATTGAGAAATATTCGTTGCAAGCTTTGGATAGTGAGTGCTCAGTTGTTATGGATTATAGAGTTAGAATGGTGAACCCATTTATCTTGAGGGTTAGTAACCACCATAGTTTGCTAATGTGACTATTTATATTTGACGCTTCGAGCGTAGTAGTGATCAAATTAAGGATGTTTTGGCGTATTAAAGAATTCTTAAAAGCGATAATGGATTGTGGATTTTCCCTTGTCGTGAGACTTTGGATGAGACTAGTTGGATCTTAGATAATTATGTTTGGTTGCATGGATTGTGTTTTGACTTTCGAGGATGAGAAAGTTCATTGTAAATTTAGGATAATGAGTTTGAAGTAAATTGGATCAGAGGATTTTATGGTAAGGACCGTTCACTTTGTGGTTGTTAGCGATCATGTTTCCATAGATAAATATTTTGTTGGTAGTTTCTAGTAAGAGTTTTGATGAAACTAAGAAGATTAGAGTGCGTAATAAATCTTTCATGTGGATTGTTAGTTGTGGAGTCTACCGTGCCGATGGACCTTAGTAGATTCTAATTGGATTCGAATAATTGGGAGTTGTTACTCGAAGTTTCGTGATTATGGAATATTTTTGTAGGATTTCTGATGATTGAAAATGATGAGTTGCAAATTGGGTAAATTGCATTCTCTTGATGATTTGGTTTATTAGTAGATTTAGTGATGTCGAGTTCTTGTAGATCTTCCTGCTGACTTCATCGTGATTCTTCCTATCCCTAATAGTTCAATTTGTTTCGTTTTTGCGTGTTTTGTATCTATTTTGTTATCCTGAATTGTGTGTGAGATGTGCGAGTCGCTCTATGTGCGTGTAATGTCTTGTTATTTTGATTTTATCTTTGAGAAAATCTCCAAATTTCCATATTGCTTTCCTAATTTAACTTTTCAAAGAAGTTTAAAGATGGATCTTGTACCCTCATTTTGGAGAAAATGGATTTCTTTTGCTTTTATATCTAGATTTTTGAGTTTGGTTGGATGTTTGAACTTATTATTGGAGACGTCTAGTGACTAGTCCTACACTTACTAACGCTTATTTGATTTTCGTTTTCACTATTTCGACTTTAATTTGATTTGGATAATTTGAGTTCTCGTTCGCGACGGGCACTCTTGAGATCCATAAGTAAGTTTCGCACTTATGAAAGATTTCCTTAAACTGTTTTCGAGAGGAACCTCGTTTCATAAATATTTTCCCCTTATAAAAGTTTTCCTATTAATTTTGAAAACCGATTATTGTCCTTGATACTTTTGTTTCCTACTCTCAAGTTTCGAGGACGAAACTTTTTAAAAGGTGGGGTGATTGTAACACCCGTAAATGTACCCTATTTTTATAAGTAAAATATTTTACGGATACTTTTCAGCGAAATTTAGTTTTTGTTTAGAATTATATTTATCGTGTCGAATTTGGAATTTCCGAGTTCGTATTTGGATATTACGCGAAATTTCAAGTGAATTCCGTTTTCAGCCGTCTTTGACTTTTTCTTGACTTTTGAGCCGTCTTTGACTTTTTCTTGACTTTTCCACTCATACTCCTTCATATACTCCCTCACAACCCTAACTCCCTCATTCAATCTTCTTCTTTTTCCTCATACAAACCACCAAAACCTAGCCTCCATATTTGCTCAAGTCTTAATATCGATCCTACGCCTTCATTTCTTGCTCAAATTCACGTAAGTTCGTCTTATTCTTCCCCTCTTAGCTTCCTCTATCCGTATTGGTAATAAAATTTCCGTCTTTCTCGCTTTTTAAATTATCCGTCTTTCTCAAGGTGAATGATATTCATCTTTTATTATCTAATTGTATGTAGGTGGAGACTAGGAAGGTTTAGAAATCGATTAAAGACGCAAAAAGGTAACGGTGAAGGGTTACTCGATATCATTTACGTGTTTTATGTGTTTTCTAGGCTTGTAATCGTATTTAGATTATGGTTAGTATGCTTAGGACTTGTGTTGTTGTTGTTGGTTGTTGTTAGTTGTTAATTGATATGACAATTGATGGTTTGTGATGATAAATGAGGATTTTTGGTTGTTGATAACATGTTGGTTTTGATCGTTCCTGAATCCCGTGTGGGACGCAGGCTGCGTCATAGGACGCAGGCTGCGTCGTGGTGACGCAGGCAACGTCACTCGCTGCCGACTGTAATTTTCCTGCACTGACCCCTTTTCGTAAAATGATCATATATCCTTTGTTACTTGCTTGTTTTAGGCTTGTGACATCTCGTTGGAACCATAAGAGGATAAGATATCACCTCCATTTGGAATTTCTGCATTGGCATGTCTAGAACTCTAGTTATGACCGTTTGAAGTGGACCCTTGTTTTCGTTTGTTTCCAAACAACGTTGTTTTGGAGAGGTGATCTATGTTTTTATTCATTATGCTTCATAAACTTGTTCTAATGCTTATGTATCATATATTGACTCTTGTTTATCATATTTAAACTTATATGATTCCCTATTTTCATGTTTTGTGACGGTTTTTGGTATGTTCCCACTTTGAGTCGGTTTTTACAAATGTTACGGTTTGAGCACTATTTTGGTATGTGCTTTGTACTCTCATTCCCTTGGCTACCTCCACGTTCGTAAGGCTGGAATGTCGGAACGGGGATGTATCCTACTGCTTAAATGCATGTGTTAGTGGGCATACGACGACGTTGTTGGGAGTTGAACGCTATGCGTTGATCGACCCCGGCCGTCAAATGTTGTGTACTTGCGAGGTGGTGTTATTTGCATGTAGCGTACCGCTTGTTATGGAGGCTTGTGCTCTTTTCCGCCTCTTTCGTGAATTGATCTACCGAGAATGTGGGTACTCGGCGTCTATGATTGACCGAGTCTTGGATGCGAAACGTGATCACATGTCGAATCGGAAAATGTGATTCCGAGAATCTGGCCAGGTTTAGATTAGGAGCCTTATCGTTCCTAACAGGAGGAAATTAGTCTACATATACGAAATGGATTGAATCGTGTATGCGTTCAGGGAAGTGATATCGTGGATGCCTGTTAATCATACTTGCCATGTACACGTGCTAGTTCGTTTCATTTACCGTGAGAGAGGTCGTCATTGTATTGTTATGTGGGATGCGTGATTACATGATTGATTATTCATGGTCATTGCATGACTTGGCATGGTTTGTTTGTCGAGTCTCAATCTTATCAAACTTATACCGCTAACGGTGAGATGTAAGCCCTAGTGAGCGTATTCGGTTGCCTAAGAGTGTCTTCCCCGAGTCTTTGTATCACATGATGGATTCGGATTTGTATTCTATATGCTCTTATCATTATGTATTGAATTGCCTATCTATTCTTATCGTATCTCACATGTATATCTATATATGCATGCTTCTACTTTGGTATTTCCTTCTATGTACGTTTGATGTGATATGGCTGGGAGAACCCGGAGTTACTCCCCACTGACTGTGGCGTTCATGTTTTTCATGGATGAACAGGTTGTTTGATTGGATGGCTTTTTGCTTGGTATTTTGGGTTCGGGTGTGAGCTAGCGGGCGTTGTCCCTGGATGAATCACCTCTAGACGTTATTTTTAGCTAGTTGCTAATCACTTTGATATTGTTAACCTTTTGAGAGACTACGTCTCTTGTTGTAGTATTTTCCGTACTTTGGTTTGTAATATTTGACACTCCTCGTATAATTCTTCTTGCATGTATAAAAGTTTTAAAAACTTCATATTTCCGCTATATGATTCACATGCTTGTATGTTTTATATTTCCGCATTTGCGAGGGTTGTCACAAGCTTGCCGTCAGCAATGGCTGCATTCCGTAATTCCGCCTCCCAATCCGCAAAGTTGGACCTGTCATTCTTCAGTCGTGTGGACTGATTCATGTGGTCCATGAAAGTTTTAAGCCAGGACTCGCGTGCGAGTGTGGCACTTGGCATGGGGACATCATTATGGCCAGCCATTTGTTATAAGCAGTATTATCAATATAAAACGAATTCTACACTGCGAAAAAGAAGGAAAAATATAATAATAAGCATACTCATCGATATGAATTAAATCTAGTGCAAAACTTGTTTAATGCGAAGACTCAAGCATTTATACAATTGACTTTCCTCAAGAATTATATAAATGATCCCAAGACTCAATTTTCTTTAAATTGATAAGCCAACCTCTTGGCTAATTCTACCTTTAGAATTCTTGGTCGATAAAATTTTATCTATAGTCCATTATAATCACGAGAAATTCTTCGGATTATAATGTTGGGGTAAAATAAGTCAACACATACTACTTATCCAACGTAGAAGGGGTCATATGGAGAGTAAGGTCATATATGCCTACCGACGAAGAAGGCATTCATAGTAGTTTGGCCTATAAAGACTAGTCTCAATTTTAGGTTTTTAGAGGAAGATCCCATCAACTTTATTTTAATTCATTTTAAGTGAACGAATATCTAGCATGCGAGAATGAATAAACTAAGATGATGGCTTAAAGTTCGTGTGACATCTTTATGTCCATGATAACTAACATCAAAACTATATGAGTCAATTTTCATGCAATTTTAGTAGTAGGTGGTTTGGTTTAGGCGGAATATGATGCACTAACTATCATGTGATGAAAAGCAACAAGAACGAAAAATACGTAAAATTACAAAGTCCTAGTGTGGCCTATCTACCAAAATGAACAAAAATACAACTTTGGAATCCATCCATGATTGGACCCGAAAAGCTTGTCTTGATGTTCCATCTTGGTCCATGTAGCGGGAGTGAGCAATCCGATCTCCATCTTTAGTCTTCTCAAATTACATTTAATGAATTACAAAACATAAACCTATTTACATTCTAATTTAAAAAACATAATTTTAAAGAAAACAAAAGGAGATTCGAGATCTCAAAATTACATCAAGATCATGTTTTCATCATTACGAAAACATAATCAACTAAGGCCACACTAGGTAATACAAATTACAACCAATTGCAAAAATACGTAAATAAACCATTCAACAAATCATTCAACAAAATAAAATGCATCAACAATAAATTAATCATTCAAGACATAATTCCTTAATTATGTAGAGTAATTTATCCAAACGACCTATTTTATAATGATCAAAATTATGTGACAATTCCTTAATTACTCACAATAATTCCAATCAAACATAATCCAATTTTAATTCATATTATCTTATAATATGAATCAATCCATCATTATTTTAAACCGTTTTAAAATAATTGGGAATCCAGTAATTGTGAACTGTTTCACAACAACAATTATACATTATCAATATAATGCAAAAAAGGAAACAATTCGGCCAAAATAAAAAAAAAAACAGAAAAATCCGAATTTTTTTTTTATATTAAGCTACGGCCTGATTTTTTTTTTTTTTTTTTAATTTGATGTTGCTAATATTTCAAGATCGGTACAATTATCAACATTTAATCATTATTAAACATTGATACAAACTAGATGATTCAATTTAACATTTTAAAATGAATATCTAAACCATGATTAAATCGATTATCTTAATATTTGACTAATCATAATTGATTTGAACATCATTAAAATTAATGAACCATGATGCAAAACAACTATTTAACATCATGTATACCGAAAATATATAGCAAAAACAAATGTTCATTAACATTCAAAACAATTTCCATTTACATTCTAATTTAATCCTTATTAAATTAAAACATATACAAATTTATCATATTGTCATCTTAACATAATAAAACAACAATATCAATAAATCAAATGAAAACAAGAATCAAAATATAAAAAAACCAGCCGAAATTAAAAACAACAGAGAAAAAAAAAAATAATTACATGGCCAAACAAAAAAAAATTCCAGCCGAATAAATTTTTTTTTGAAAAATTTAGTTCAATATTTCATTCATGAAAAAATCATATAAAATAATTTCGTAGTCTCGGCTTTGATACCACTTGTAAGAAATATCGGTATATTTCATACATGAAATTTAAGGATTATAACGAAATTATAATATATAAAATACGAGTCTTAAACGAAAAGCATAAAAATTAGAATCAACCTTTGGTCCTAGCAATATGGCCTAAGAACAAATATCGAGATCGATATTCTCCTAATTGTTGCTCCCAAGATGCTCTGAGAAATACCTTTGCTTGTGCTAGAATGAACACCAAAAATTACTGCTAATTTTGTTGTGTAAGTTATGAATGATGAATCATGTAGAGAAGAGGAGTTTATATAAAACTCTCCTACTCCTCTTTTTGGCCGTGTAACACAAGTGTAGTAGAGGGAGGAGTCTCCTTCTTCTTCTCCTACTTGTATTAGGAAGTGGAGTCCAGATATGAGTCTTCCTCTTTTATTTATTTAATGTATAATAGGTGTATATATTATTATTGTCGTTTATGTTGTCATATATTAATAAGTCCATACAACATTTTGTAGTCGATTTATTAATACCGGACTGACATCATTTATTATGACAATATTGTATAATATATACGTCAACTATAAATATCGTATATTTATAATTTGCTAATTAAATATAACAGTTTATATTTAATTACGAATTAACATTTAATTCGTTTAAGCTTACATTATTTAATCGCATTAAATAATTACATTATATACATCAATTAGATATAACAGTTTATATTCAATTACGAATTAACATTTAATTCGTCTCAGCTAGTATTATTTAATCGTATTAAATAATCGTATCATCATTACATTGACTAACCTTTTAGTCATATACATCGACTAACCTTTTAGTCATATAAGGCATCAATATGATTATATTTTTCATATAATCATATCTCTCAAACACATCCTTTAGGTGTGACTTTTAGGGACCAGTTGATCACCGCCATTAAAATGACAATAACGTCAAACTTCTAGCAAGCCAACCGTTATCGATAAACGTTAATCAACTGATAAGAATACTAAGTATACCCTGTGAACCTGTAAGAGATTTATACACGTTATCACACTAACTGTAACACCCGCAAATGTACCCTATTTTAAATAGTAAAAATATTTTACGGATACTTTTCAGCGAATTTTAGTTTTAATTTAGAATTTAATTTTCCGAGTCGAATTTAGAATTTCCGAGTTCGTATTTGGAATTTCCGCGAGATTCCATGTGAATCCCGTATTAAGGCAAATTTGACTTTTGTTGACTTTTTCCTTACACAACTCATACTCCCTCTTTAACCTATTTTTCATTCACAAACACAACACATTTCTTCATCACTAAGAAACCATCAAAACCCTTGCCTCCATCTTTGATCCGATCTTATAATCATCGTATCTCATTCGTTTCTTGCTCAAATTCACGTAAGTTCGTCTTATTCTTCCTGGAGTGTAAACTACTAAGGTTCACAAGTTTTAAGTAAACTTGATTAGCTTGACTCAAACTGAGAACAATATCAAGTAACAAAGGGATGTTGTTTTAGAGATGGTGAGTTGTTTAACTGAAAGACTCAAGGGATATGACTTAGAGACAATCCTCTACAGCAAGGCACAAGAGAAAAGGACTCAAAGACTGGTTTTAGAGACAGTTTTAAAGTGTTACAGCAAAGCACAAACACCCTAGACTAACCTCAACAGCAAGTAAGTTAACCACAGCAAAGCACAGATATAACTTGACTCACAATACAAGGCACTGATCAAACACCTTGGAGATGTATCAGGCTTGTTTCAAACTACAGCTCTTAGCACAAGTTTGATAACATTGAGTGATTTCTCAAAGTTTAATTCATTCATTCATAAAAGTCTGCTTACAACAACATGCAAAACCCCTTTATATAGAGAGGCTGATATCTTGTGAGCCATTGGATGTATAGATCATCCAAGGGCTAGCTTAGGATCTAAACTACTTCTACTGATACTAAGGCCCTGTTCTTTTGGACTGAATTTTGCTGAACTTTTCTGAACTGAACTTATAGGAGCTGAACTGAACTTATAGGAGCTGAACTGAACTGAACTGAACTTATAGGAGCTGAACTGAACTTATATGAGCTGAACTGAACTGAACTTATAAGAGCTGAACTGAACTGAACAACTGAACTGAACTTTATAGGAGCTGACTGAACTTATAGGAGCTGAACTGAAGTGAACTTATAGAAGCTGAACTTTTCTGAACTTAATTTTACTTAATTGAATAGAACTTATAGAATCTAAACTTTACTAAACTGAATTTTATTATAATCATTATCTTTTGGAAAGGGTTGTCATACAAAAAAAAATATACTCTAAAACATAAGGTAAGATAATAAAACTATTCCGATTTATATACATTGGTTTGTTGATACATATTACTACGTTTACATTACGATAAAAAAAAATCACATATTACATCGTTTTCTAACCATATATTTATATATCATCATCTTCCTCATCACTTTCTTCTTCATCTTCACTATCACTCGAAACAACGAATTCATTGTCTCGCCAAATGTTTTTTTACTATCTTGTTTCGTATCTTGAACATGACATTTTTCCGCTTATCATCAAACATGTCTGAATCTACTGTTCCTTGAATATTCACGTCATCTTGTATAATAGGTATTTCAAGAGTATGCATTCTTATAAAATTATGGAGTGTGAATGTAGAAATAATAATAGACATTTGATACTTTTGTGACATTTGGAGCATATTTTGTAAACATCTTCCACCTTTTTTTCAATTAACCAAATGTCATTTCAACTTTCATTCAAAAATGATGAATGTCGATAGTTGAAATACTCTACAATTCTTTCGGGCAGTCTCAATGATAATGTATGTATCCAATAATTAATGTGAAATGTTTTTATATCAGTTTTCATAAATAATATATTCCGTATAATTTTTCTAAACTTAATTTGTAAGAATTGAACTTTTTTGAACTGAACTTATAAGAGCTGAACTGAACTGAACTTATAGGAGCTGAACTGAACTGAACTTATAGGAGCTGAACTGAACTTATAAGAGCTGAACTGAACTGAACTGAACTTATAGGAGCTGAACTGAACTTATAGGAGCTGAACTGAACTTAAAGGGGGTGAGTTTAAGTCCAAAAGAACAGGGCCTAATTAAGAGCCTCACAATAGGACGAGCTCAACAACTATAAAGAACAGACACAAGACACAAAAGAAAACAGACTGAACAAAAGCAAATAAAGCAGTTTTGGATTTTTCCTGAAATGGAAATCTGTTGCTCTTGTTGCCTTGCTGCCTTGCCTGGATGTGTTGCTGCTCCTTGGGACTCTCTACTCTTATTATAACTTAGATAAGACCTGCCTTGGACGATGACAAGTTGACTTAAACAAAAGGAAGCCACAATCTGACATGTACCTTATCTGTTTTAGTTGTTTGCTGGACTCTAACTTGGGGTGTCTGTTTCATGAGTTTTTACTAGACTTAAAAAGGGTTTGTCCTGGGCAAACTTGTAGCTTAATGGGTTGGCTTGATGGTAGGCCATGGTGGGGGTGGTTGGGATGCCCTGGTGTACCTCCTAGATACAGGGTTTGTGAATTGGTCTGCCTGAGCCTGAAGGGTTTTGTGTCTGTCTTGTGTGGGTAATGTGGGTTGTATTGGGGATTGGCATGGGTTGTTGAGCCTTGGACTGTCTCCCTCACTGTTGTAGCTTGGCATGGCTTGGTCTTGGCTTGTCATAGCTTGTTGTTTGGACCTTGTAACTCTAGCTTCTATCTGAGGGGTCCTTGGGGTCAGGCTTGCCTTGTTTGTGGCTTGATCATCAAGGCCCCTTAGGTGAGCTACTGCTGCACTTCCCCTCTAAGCTTCCTCTATCCGTATTGGTAATAAAATTACCGTCTTTCTCGCTTTTTAAATTATCCGTCTTTCTCAAGGTGAATGATATTCATCTTTTATTATCTAATTGTATGTAGGTGGAGACTAGGAAGGTTTAGAATCGAATAAAGACGCGTAAAGGTAACGGTGAAGGGTTACTCGATATCATTTACGTGTTTTGCATGCTTCCGTGTTAGAATTCGTATTTAGAATACGATTAGAAAGCTTAGGATTCATGTTATTAATGATGATTGTTGTTAGTTGATGATTGTTGATGATGATACTTGTTGTTTGTTGAGAATTGATATGAGAATTGATATGAGAAGTGATGATTTATGATAATAGTTGATGATGGTTGAGTTTAGAACAAATTGGAGTTGTCTAGACTCAAGTAACGGTCGTGAGACTCAAGTCACGGGCGTGAAATAGTGGCTGATCTTTTACCCTTGCGTAACAGAGTGTTTCACGGGCGTGAAATACAAGTCACGGTCGTGACTTGTGCAGTTTCACTGCACTGACCCCTTTTCGTAAAATGATCATATCTCCTTCGTTATTTGCTTGTTTTGGGCTTGTGACATCCCGTTGGAACCGTAAGAGGATAAGATATCACCTCCATTTGGAATTTCTGCATTTTCATTTCTAGAACTCTAGTTATGACCGTTTGAAGTGGACCCTTGTTTTCGTTGGTTTCCAAACAACGTTGTTTTGGAGAGGTGATCTATGTTTTTATTTATTATGCTTCATAAACTTGTTCTAATGCTTATGTATCATGTATTGATTCATTTTTATCATAGTTAAGTTTATATAATTACCTATTCACATGTTTTGTGACGGTTTTTGGTATGTCCTACTTTGAGTCGGTTTTTACAAATGTTACGGTTTGAGCACTATTTTGTCTTGTGCTTTGTGCTCTCATTCCCTTGGCTACCTCCACGTTCGTAAGGCTGGAATGTCGGAACGGGGAGGTATCCTACTGCTTAAATGCATGTGTTAGTGGGCATACGATGACGTTGTTGGGAGTTGAACGCTATGCGTTGTTCGACCCGGCCGTCAAATGTTGTGTACTTGCGAGGTGATGTTATTTGCATGTAGCGTACCGCTTGTTATGAGGCTTGAGCTCTTTTCCGCCTCTTTCGTGAATTATTCTACCGAATTTGGGGTACTCGGCGTCAATTGATTGACCGAGTCTTGGATGCGAAATGTTTATCGCATGTCGAACTGGAAAATGCAATTCCGGGATTCTGGCCAGATTTAGACTAGGACCGTATTATTATCGTCGTCCTACCGGAGGAAATTAGTGCACATATACGAAATGAATTGAATCGTGTATGCGTTCAGGGAAATGTCTTATCCCGTGGATGCCTTTTATTCATACTTGCCATGTACACGTTGCTAATGCGTTTCATTTACCGTGAGAGAGGTCGTCTTTGTGTCGTTGTCTTTGAATGCGTGATTTCATGATTTATTATTCATGGTCATTGCATGACTTGGCATCGTCAATGTATTGGTATGTTTGAATGGATGATAATATGATGGATTTATTGTGATCATCGCATGACTTGGCATGGGTTGTTTGTCGAGTCTCAATCTTATCAAACTTATACCGCTAACGGTGAGATGCAAGCCCTAGTGAGCGTATTCGGTTTCCTAAGAGTGTCTTCCCCGAGTCTTTGTATAACCTGATGGATTCGGATTTGTATTACATATACTCTTATCATTATATATTGAATTGCCTATCTATTCTTATCGTATTTCACATGTATATCTATATATGCATGCTTATCTTTTGTATTTCCTTTATGTACGTTTAATGTGATATGGCTGGGAGAACCCGGAGTTACTACCCACTGACTGTGGCGTTCATGTTTTTCATGGATGAACAGGTTGCTTGATTGGATGGCTTTTTGCTTGTGGTATTTTGGGTTCGGGTGTGAGCTAGCGGGCGTTGTCCCTGGATGAAACACCTCTAGACGTTTATTAGCTTGTTTGCTAATCACTTTGATATTGATAACATTTTGAGAGACTTCGTCTCTTATAGTATTTTGTATTTGGTTTGTAATTTTTGACACTCCTCGTATTTTCTATCTTGCATGTATAAAAGTTTTTAAAAGTTTCATATTTCCGCTATATAATTCACATGCTTGTATGTTTTATATTTCCGCATTCGCGAGGGTTGTCACACTAACTGTGGAGGACACTAGCTCCAACACAACTTACCTATGGATACCCACATTCCCCCTTGGTTCCAAGGTCAATCTTCTATTCATTCTCCAATACCACAGGCCATCTTAGAAAGGAGGCCAATAAAGTTTCAGAATATAGCACAAGTACAATATTTGGTACAATGGGAGGGCTATCCTGCTTCAGAAGCTACATGGGAGCCTACTGAAAGTTTTGAGGAGCAATTTCCTCAGTTTGATGTTCATATGACTTGAGGACAAGTCAAGTTTTTGAGGGGGAAGATATGATACAGTTAGAAGAATTCTGTTAGGAATTCTGTTAGATATTGTATTAGCTGTTAAATAACAGAATTAGTTATTGCTTACATGTCAAATAAAAGAATTAGTTACTCTTACAAATGTAGATTCCTATAAATTGGTTGTCTTGTAATCATTTTTAGATTCATTCATAATCAAATATAATTCTCTCTCAATTCTTCTCATTCATTCTCTTTATTCTCTTCTCTCCAATTCTCTCGTCTAGCTCCATTGTTAGACCTCTTTTACCATTAAAGAAGTTGATACAGTGAGCGCCTAACTCCTGTATCACAATGAATACCGCCGACCACCACAGTCCCATCGATATACGACAATGTTGACCACACTAACCACCCTCTTTATTATTTAAACACTACCATCTATAAACCCTAATTAAGTATAATGGTTAAGCACTTGAGCATAAACCTAATAATTAAAAAAAGTGTATTAATAATTGCTAAAAGCAAAATACTTAACTAATTGAAGAATTATAATTCATTATTTAAGTTTATCAGATTCGATTTGATTACGTAGTCAATTTGATTATGTATAGAAAAGAGAGAATATGTTGGGAAAAAGGGTATACTATGGAAATTTTATTAAACAATGTATGTGAAAGAGTAAAGTTCGTATGTGAAAAAGTAATTCCGTTCTAAATAACTATATTCTTTATAAAAATGGTATGATATTTTTTCAATTTTTATGGACATATTTATAGGATATTCTTTTGATTTTGTTACATAAATTAAATTGTCGTATTATGTGATTAAAATATTTTACAGTTATTATTTTGCTATCCAAATATGGTACCACGAACACTTTTTTTAGCAAACACTTTCCAAATAATTCTATCATTCTGTCTTTCGATATGAACATATGTAATGCAAGTTAGTATTCATAGACAAGTTAATACTATTGATAGATAATAATTTGACTTCTATAACAAAAAAACTTAAAAATTATATATATTTTTTCGTACATTTAAACTTAATATCTATCTCGCTCTATATATAGTATCTGGACATTTAAATTTTAGTTATTTAAAAAAAAAATATTTAGCGTATACAAAATATAGTTATTACAACATTTATCTTATCTGATTGTATTACCAATGTCACTTTTTCATATTTATATTATGCTTTTGGTGGATATAATGGTACAACAACAATATTTGTTTTCAAATAAAATTAACAATGTTTTGGTAAAACCGACAATCTTATTAGAAGTAAAAATGTTCAACCTCATCTTTTCTACCTCTTAATACAAAACATTAATAATAGTAAATTATATAAATAAATTTCAATTGGAGTTATACGAGTGATGTAATTGTTAAATTATGAAATATTTTAATTTAAAAAACCGCGCATTTGCGCGGGATCTATACTAGTAATTAAATTAACACAAATTCTCATTAAAAACGGGGCATATTTATAACTTGGACAACTTAAAACGATGTGTGTCCCGCATATTACTAGGAAGATCGAGATCTTTACAAAAAATGGTTTCAATGAGACCAACTGTTAAACTAAACTCCCTCATGTGATTATCGAGAAACTGGAAATTTATGAGATTTTTATAATCCTACATTTTGTAACCAAACAAACTCTCATTTTTGCAATTCCTGAAATTTTTTAATTCTTACGCTTTATGTGGGACAATCAAACGACGCCTTGATGCTCATTTGGTTCATATAGGAATTGAACTCTCGTGTGGTAGTTTGCAACTCACCGGATTCCAATTTTCATTTGCAATTCACTTGAAATGACAAAAATACATTTGGTTGTCTTGGAGGAGTTTAATTTCCGATGACTTAAAGCTCATGTGGTTTGTTTGGTTAAACTATAACTTCACTTGATCAGAGTATCTTCTACTCCGTAATATTTTTCAAGGGCTAATAGGTAAATTTAAAAAGAAAAAAATGAAAGAGTTCCCAATCATCTAGGAGGTTGGGTACTTAAACTCTACATCATGTAAGAGTTAAAAACCCAATAAATTCCCCCATTTTGCAATAAGGGTAACCGAACAAGTTTAAAAAAAAGTGTTATTTAATAGAATTACTCTAAACTATTGAGATGCTTCTCAAAGTACTCCAAACTTAACTTTGACTATCAATATACTCAACTATTGCACCCATTTTCTTTTAACAGAATAGACCCTTTAGTAACCTGTAATAGCAGGTAAAAGTGTGGGTCCCATCTGTCTCTTAGAAGATCTTCATCTTCCTCCTCTTTCCTTTGGACCGTAACCTGCAATTTTCTTTTCAATTACTTCATTTCTTCCATTACAATGGTATAATTCCCGCTCTTCTCTCCTTTTATGATTTGAAACTTACACATTTGATTCAATACTTACGTCTATATTGCTGGAGTTCAAAGGTCATTTAATTGAATAAAAAAACGGTCTTGTTTTGTTATAATGGTTATCTAATATGACAAAATGTAATTGCATGTGTATTATTACAACATGTATATGAAACAACTACTTTATCGGAGTGTTTCTCATTAGTCTGGGACTTTGGGCAATTAATAAATCCCAGAAAAACTGTCCACCATTCATAGAGAAATCCACCAGAAACATCAATAGTCGAAAATAACATGTACTCCGTACAAAGTTTGAATTAAATACAAAAGGCACTACAAAATATCTTCTTGACAAAATTTGTCAATATAAAAGACCATCTTATCAAGATATTTCCTTTAAGTTTGGCAATAGCTTTCATTTTCCTCTTTACTGGTAATCATGGTCGATGGACAACCAACATGAAGTATTACAACTTTACAAGATAGTAAAGACTAAAGACTTGGGAACAATTAACAGTGTGGTGGAAAAACATGAAGTATTACAAAATTTATAGTGCCCAAGAACATAATTCAGTAGCAATGGTCCTAAAACCCAATTAATAAAGGGGGAAATGTAACTAAACATGAAAATATATGAAATCTTGAGGTAAGAAAAATGACATTTCATCATCTTCCCAGTTGGTTTGAGAAAAGGGGAAGAAAGAGAAGGTGCAAAGAGAAAGAGAAAGAGAAAAACCCGGTTTAGCAGGTAGTGTTTCCACCTATTTTAGTAAAAGAGGAACACTATAATAGTTGGATATATTACTAGTTAAATTAAAATTTGGAGTATTTTGAGAAGCATCTCATTAGTTTAGAGTATTCACATTAAATAACCCTAAAATAAACTCAAAAAATATAGGAGGGATTGACAAATTTTATATCTTCAAATCATGGGATTTTAGAACTCCCATGAATTGAGTGGGCAAATTCTTATTTAAGATGGATTTAAAATGGGTCAGATAAATACCAAATGGCATAGTAAGTTGCCCACTCAAATGCAAAAAGTTTTGTTCAGGTTATAACCATGTGTCATATGCTAGTATTTGAATCCGTTTTATAGATAAAACAGGAACCCATCTTTGAGAGGATCAAATGAAACATGTATGACGTCCCAGCCTGGCCAAATCCTTTATCTTACTGGACACGGGCTTTAAGTATGGTCCAAAATAGCCCGCAGTTCGACCCAAAGATTGCCAAGTGTGTATTTTGGGCTGGGTTAGGCCTTAATTTTAGCCCGATGTATGTTCAGGCCCGAACCATTTGAGATAGGTATGAGTGTTGATTTTCGCAGTACATATTTTACTCATCGCAGTACACTGTTGACGATTATACTCCTTTCATTTTTATTATTATTTTCTCTCTCTAATCTCTGTGTAATGTATTCTCTCTAATTAAACACACTCATTATCTGTTGACAAATAATGTACTTCGTTCATAAATTAAATACTTTGTTGAAAATTATTTAGATAAATTATTGGGTTTTTCTACATGGTACCCCTGTATTTTTCCGAATTCTACATGGTACCCCTCGTTTTTTCAAAATCTACATGATACCCCTGAAGTTAATGAAAACCTCTCAAAATACCCATAATGCACTAATATGTCTGTTTTAAACGTTTATATCATGCACTTTTCATGGATCTTTTGACAATAATATTGCATGTCGTTATCATAAATATCCTTTAGACAATCATAAACATATATTCTTTGTAAAAATTAACCGTTTTAAAACTCGATTTTTAGTAGTTTACTAAGTATAGGGGTACCAGCGATAATTTTAAAAACTAAGGGGTACCACGTAGAATTCGAAAAAACACAGGGGTACCATGGAGAAAAACCCTAAATTATTTATTACAAACACATATATTGTATTGAAAATTTGTTTTTACAAACACATGTACATGTAGTGCATTCATACAAAATCTAACCCATTTCTACATAGTACATTGAAAAGTAACATAAAATCTAACCTAACTATGTACTACATTGCTCTCCCCTCTGTAACGGAATTACTCTTTCACATACGAATTTTACTCTTTCACATACCTGTTTTCATAATGTTTTAAACGATACCCTTCCCTCAACTAAAAACTCTTGATTTTATTTTCTCTCTTTCTCCTAAAACCTAATTAAATTTGATGATCACTATTTATTTACATATTTTATGCTTCCCTTAGATACATAAGACTCGATTTATCGTCTTTCCTTGCTTGTTTCTATGCTATTTTAGCTAGAATATCGATTATGCCGCTTCTATTATGTTTTAATGCAGATTGGATGCATTTGGAGCTTTTTTAGTTGGTATGGAGCATGGCAGAGTCAGATCGTAGAAGGTTAGAGACGGGAATCGAGAGCGGTGGAGAAGAAATGAAGAAAAACAAAAAAACAAGCCATTTGAAGGATGCTCGATCGAGCAACATTACTTTGTTCGATCGAGTCGTGTTGACGTCATGCTCGATCGAGCAGATTCACCTTTGCTCGATGGAGCAGCCTAGTATTTGACGGCTTTCGGATTTCCTAAATTAGTTTAACCTAGTTAATTAGATTTTTATTATAAAAGGAAAACTCGTCTTTCATAATTAGGTACGCTTTAATATTAGAAACTCAAGTTTTGGTTGCTTTACGGCTGGATTCATTCATCAAGACTATTGTTTTTAGTTCAAGCTTGTAATCGGTACTCTTTAATCTTCCTTTGTTATTCAATTAGTTACCTTCCAGTTCTTTAATTATTCTTTTTTACTTCTTTCTTTATTGTTAACTCTGTTTACTTTATTTATTATCGTTGTTATTAATATCGTTATGAGTAGCTAAATTCTTATCTAGGGTTGAAAGGGGATCTAGGATTGTTAGAAAGGATAGACTAATTAACTGAATTGCAATAGCATGGTTATCGTTTGATTATCGTTTTAAATCTAGTTGCTTAATTACTGGCCATGATTAATTAATTAGTCTCGCAAATTAGGATTAACACCGACCGGGTTAAGACTAAGATAGGCTACGATAATTGAATAGAACTCGTTTAATGATAGCGATCGCATGTTAAATTGTAGATCTAAAGGGCATAATTGAATCGACCGATCTTGTGACCTTAGATAACTTTATTGCATGATAGTTGATTACACTCTTACCCCTGAATAATAATCCTAGTGAACCTGAGACCGTAGACTTTTAATCTTATTGTTTTCAACTTTTTATTGTTATTGTTTGCTATTAGTTTAGAAACACAAATCAGAAACCCCGAAATTGTTATTATAAGAGACGAACCTAGTTTAATAGATTAGAATACTACGACCTCCCTGTGGATTCGATACCTTACTTACCGCTGACTATTAGTTAGTAGTGAATCAGGATTACTTTGATTAAGGTGACGCGACTTTACCGTTATCAAAATTCCACCCAAAGTTTTCAATTATAGATCTTAATTCTCATATAGCACAAGTAGTTACTCCTACTCCATATTTGTTAAAAAAAGTCAATTAAATTGATTTGTATTACTCAAAATGGCATTGTGCAAATAAAGAGTTTTACGTGTTCATCTGTACAATCAAAATGTAAATTTTGCTTCACGAATCTTTTCAGTCAACATAGTACATATATTATTTTATCCTGCTCTTCAAGTTTGCTGGGAAATTCATTGACATAGCAGGCAGTGGTGGGGGCCGATGTCAAACGGTGCAGTGGGGCCTTATGTCGAACACGCAAAGTCGGCCAATGGGAGATTTGTTGGCAACTAAATTGGCTAGAGTTTGTTATGAAGGGAGGAGAAGGGAGCGCGTGAGAGGGGAGTGCATGCGAGGGAAGGGAGTGCGGGCAGGGAGGTTGGCCGACGTGAGATTTACCGGCGACTAATTAGAGATGGTGAACTGGGAGATAAGGAAAAGGAAGAAAAAAATTAATTGGTTGAGGGAATGAAAAAATGACAAGGGTAATATTGTAAAAGTTGTATGTGAAAGAGTAAAATCCGTATGTGAAAAAGCACATCCCCTCTGCAAATGTTAGAGTGAAAATTGGTTTGAGGAGAAGGGATAGTTAGGGTTTTAAATTAAGTGTGAATGTTACACATGTTTTTCGAAAAAGTAGGTTTTCAAGTAAATGAAATTGCAGTATCTTGCTAAGTGAATAGGGATGGTGATTCCTTAATTATTTTGAACATAAACTCTAAGTAATAAAATACAAAACTATAACAAATAATCAATTTAATTATTAATAATGGATTAGTGAATTATATATCTACTCTATAAGGTTGAAGTATTCAAATCTATCTATAAATATATAAATATTACTTCCTCCTATTCCATAAGATCTTCCACATTTGCTTTTGACAAAAATTTAGTGGAAGGATAATATGTGGAGGAAAATGAAAGTATGAAAGAGAATGTGGCGCCACATGTTTAACATAACCATAAAAGATAGACTAATAAGGAAAGTTGAATATCTTTGTAAATTTGTCATTTTAGAAATATATGGAAGATTATCGAGAATAGGAGGAAGTATTAAAAAGCAATCCTAAAATATTCCTCGTATTTCCGTGTCAATTGAGAAAACCATAAAATGATATGTATATATATGATTAATATGAGGACTCTTCTTGCAAAGAAAATAAAACTTAGGCTAGCACCCGTGAAATTCACAGGTTGTTTCAAATATTTGAAAATTAAACTTAACTCTCAAACTTTTGAAATAAATATACCACAGATTCAGGGTGTATCCAATCATTATAAATAGTATTAATGCGTCTCTAAACCTGAGTATATATATTTTTTTGTGCCCGACAACCCCTCTGGCATAATCATGTATTCATGTTTACTTTTAAACTTTATTTTATATTCGGTTTGCTTTTTAATACATGAGAATACGACGTTTCACTTTTCGGGTTAAACTTTTGACTTTAATATTCAGGGAAAAAAATATTTGTTCAATCAATATATAAATTCATATCAATAACAGCTCTTTTCTATGAATATATATTTTATACTATTTAATCAAATATTTTGAGATATGGAAGAGATAAATGAATATCAAATGTGAGAATGACTTATTATATAGAAAAAAAACAAAAAGATCATGAAATAAATTTGCGTACATGTTTAATTCATACATGAACCATTTTACGTTATAGTTCGAAATCCTACTTATAATAAGATGAAAAAAAGTATCAAAATAATTATGAGAAACATGTGCTACTCTTATTGTTACATTGAATTGTTACTTTTACTATTCCTTCACTTAATAATGTTATTTGTGTTACATCCCTTGATACAATATTTCACTAATAGCACTAGTATTACTTTTATTTTTATTACTCATGATAATACTTACATTAATTTAACTATTAACGCTAGTATTATTGTTACTTTCGCTACCCTCGATGGTATTATTGTTACTTTATTACTCACATTACTGATTATTGTAAATTTCATTACGTACAATGAGCCAATTCAAAAAAAAAAATTAGATTTTGAGCATGAAATAGAGTTTAAATGTGTAGTCTTTAAATTTTAAAATTTGTATATGATCCAATTGTGTTTTAAAATTTGTATATGATCCAATTGTGTTAAAGGAAAACAAATAAGATATATTTTCTCTAAAAAAATCGTGAGTGCGTACATTATTAACCCTACATTCATCCTACACAGCCGAAATACGATACCTCTTTTTCTCTATAGTTATTTCCTTTTCTTAAAGAAACTCTATTATCACTTAACCTGTAAAATTCACATTGTTATTTATGTTTTGAAATAACATTTATTTAGTAAATTTGTGAGTTAAAACGTATTATCATCATCATTATTATCAGAAGTTTGATTGCATATTTATTTGATTTATGTGTGAAATCATATTTTCGCTAGAGTAGATGTTTTATGAGGTCATTTCAAGTTAGGTTTTCAAAACTAATGTTTTTGTGTTTTAGTAAACACCTCATCAAATTATTTTGAGGGAAGAGAGTTAATTGGATAGACTCAGTACCATATTCCTTCACCTATTTTTCTTTATAATTTTCAGTTTGATAGACTCAATTTATTTGTATTTACTAGGCAATAAGTGAGATAATTGGATATGTATTTGACCCGTTTTAAATGAGAATTTGTGCTTTTCTTTACGACGTTGAAAAACTCTCATGTATTTTTTACACAAATTCTCATTGAAGAAAGGCACTATATATCCGTCACAAGCTGAAGAATGATAACGCCTTTCTCACAATATGCAAGTGGGAGGACAAGTGGACGACAAATGGATCCCCCCACTTACCCTCCCACTTGCAAATTGTGAGAGGGCATTATCCGTCTCGAACTTGTGACGAATAGTGCCCATCTTCAGTGAGACGAGTTGTACTTTTTTTTTTATCATTTATGGCAAATATCCATTTAAAATGGGTATATTGTCTTAATTTTAAAACGAGTCAAATATTTTAATGTGGGATAAAATTTAGATCTGACCAACAGGTCAAACGCCAGGATCACAAATGGCAGGGTACCCATCACAACATGTAACCCACCCCTGCCGATGTCTGACCGCAACATTGCACATCAAAGTTTTCGCTCATCGCAACGAGCGAACCCAGTTCATTAACGTGCACATTCCCCTTGTGACGGGAGTCACAAGAGGCGAAACATGAGGGTGAAACCATCTCTGGACATGCCTCACGATAAACGAATCTCAAACGAACAACCACAATCATCCTATCATCAGATCTTACATCTCAATAGTCAATCATAATACAACAAACATAATCATACTCAGTGGAGAAACCCTACCTTTAGCGAATCCTCACGCAACCATCAACCGACATACAAATGCATATGAAACACCGTCATCGACACCTACAGTCAATGGCACAATCATATCACAACTATTGTCACTGATACTAATACTAAAGATTATGGTAGTGTAGATACCCGTAACTGTCGATATGTGAATTTATAAGACTCCCGCCAAACGCCCCATGATGATAGGACGTCAATGTATGAGCGAGGTAAAAATCAGCTAATGAAATCAATGGAGTTCGATTTACGATATAACTCGAATAAAGTGCCTTTTATTTTGATTAATTTTAATATGAGTTCTAATGTATTATTTATTTGAAATTAATTAAAAATTTATTTGAGAAATAATTTTTCAGCAAATTAATTTTATATGATATTGAATTTTTAATCAAATAATTTCACATATTTGAGTTTGAATATTGATTATTTATCATTCGTTTTACATTCGTTTGAAGCTCGTTTAAAAGTTAAATGAAATGCAATTTTCAACCCGTCTTCCACCCAACCTTAGCCACTCACCTATCCCACATATCCATGCAATAATAGCCCAAAAACCACGTGCAAAACCCATCCCCCATCCCCCATCCCTGTTTTCGAGCCCCTTAGCAGCAGCACCAAACATCCCACTTTCCCCCTCTATTTTCGACTCGTTTTGCATCCAAATCGCGGCCAAACCCTTGCCCATTAGCCCTAAACAATACCCGAGTATCATACCCACAATTTAGTGCCTTAACCTCCAAGAAACCCCCTCCAAAACCCTAGCAACGAGCAGCAACAGTTGCAGCCACACCAACCGAGCCCAACTACAAACCCCTCCTCTAAACCCTAACCAAAACCCTACCAATCCTCTTCTATAAATAATACCATCAACCACCCTCCATAGACATAAAAACCACCTCCCATAAATACCAAAAATATGAGCCTAAGTCCCTCGAAAAACGAGCCAAACCCTCTGTTGAGTCCTCCGCAGCGGGCTTATAGAATTAGGTGCATGAGACCGGTCACATATGGGAAGAGACCTCAACAATCTCCCCCTTTCACATGTGTGTGTGCTGCAACTCCCCCTCACTTGGCGCTACTCCGCACCCGACACAACCCCGTGTCGAGCCAACCAGGCTACTCCGCACGATGCTACTCCGCATCTCCGGTCGACCAAGGGTGAGAGTCCAGTGGTGGTGCTACTCCGCAACCACGACGCTACTCCGCGTTATCTCGAGCACCATCACCACATCGCACCTTGCGGTCCCAAGCCGAACCGTTGGCTCTGATACCATTTGTTGAGTCCTCCGCAGCGGGCTTATAGAATTAGGTGCATGAGACCGGTCACAAGCAAGTGAGGTTCCATCCTAAAACCAATTGGTGTTAGGAGGAGTAGCCCACTTACTTATAAACTAGCCCCTTCACTTGTATTCTACCAATGTGGGATAGTGCTGCTCACACACATATGGGAAGAGTGTTGGTTTCTTAAACTCAATATTAGACATTTCTAATATCATTTTACAATTAGTTTACTCTTAAACTAAGTAGATCTTATGCATACATAACTAAAATACAAATAAGGAAGAAGAAATTGTTCCTTACATTGAAAATAAACAATTTTGGGCACAAGATTAGGACACCTTCCTAATCTTGTTCTTGAGCTTAAAATATTTGGAATGATTCTTCAAGTTCTTAGTATAAGAACACTCCTATTAGTAACACCAAGACAACCCCTTGAATCTCTACAAAATACTACACTAGTATATAAATGTAGTATCCCTTAAAATCATCTAATAACTCATATTACTACACTAGTATATTATTAGATAAATATGAACTCAAGTTTTGTGGAAAACTTCTCTAAGTTTTCTTCTTGTGAGATGATTGAGTTTTAGAGAGATAAGTGTGTTTTTATAAAATGAGATGTTATGTATCTAATAAGGAGAAAACATCTCCTTATTCAACACATGGGGACCGGCCACTCAACACCAAAAATAAGGAAGGGTGTGCATGCTTATGTCTTTTGTTCTTAACAAGAAAGTAGCTTAGGTCTAGGCTTGATAGGTTATGATTATGTTTTAATTCTTAATTAGAACAATAATCAACACCTAAACACTACCCTATCTAACCCAAAATCGGTGCACCATGTGTAAAATGGGTGTCCATTTTATCTTTGTAATTTGTCATTTGTCACATATGTGACATGTGATATGTAACATGTAATCTTTGCTTATAAATGTACATTTAACTAATTTAAATGCAATTTCATAACAAATAAATTAGACTTAACATTTTAAGTTACATTTTATAATTACATGTAAATAAAATGGGTCATCTCATATTTGGCTAATATAATCTACAACAATTTCTAATTATAATTAACCAATTTTGCTTATCTCAAATGTTTCATAAACATAATGCATTCTTAGTAATATAACAATTAAATTACTAAAATGAATCTTATTTAATCATATTACAATAATATATAATTCTCACTAATATAAACTTAGTTCTCTTTAAAGGGATTAATTAATCTGTATCGCTATACAATTAATTAATGTACATGATTAGGGGATTGTTCTTTAGGTGTGACCTCAAGGGATCAACTGATCATCACCGTCATACGACAATAACGTCAAACTCAATTGAGCCAATCGTTACCGATTTATGTTGACCAGTTGACTATAATATTCATCATCCCTTTGTATTCTTATTATTGAGATTTAATTAAGTGATCGCACTATTGTTGAGGACACTTACTCCAACAATCTCCCACTTGTCCGAGACAAGTGTGCGTCACCAATTCTCTTGTCCTATTACAATATATCCCACTCAATGCAAGGTGTCTTGCAGGTCGTACTTGCATTTGATCATATCAAGAGTGGTTTCCTCGATCTGGAGAGTAACTGTCTGACCGGAATTATCTACCATAGATACCTTCTGAGCGTGGCCACGCATTTTCAGCTTACTCCTCCTCGAGTGGCCTTGAGATTTAAAACAACCCTGATAAGGAGTGGACAATTCCTATCGCACTATTCCCTTCGAATAGCCATAGATCATCATGACCCAAAAGATACCTATTTGACCCAAGTTACGAAGGTCGTAGAGGATAAGTCAAAGTCACTCTGAAACTGTGCCACCTTAGGCGAACAATCTTTAGTCAAAGAATTGACTAAAAAAGAATACTAGTAGCTCTTGCCACGACCAGGCTACAAGAATTGCCAGAATTCTATAAGCGGTCACTTCCCGACAGAGTGTTTCATACAGTCTGCCTATGTGATCGACTGGTTATCCCTTATGACCCTATGACACTTGAACTTGCCATCAATCGCATCACACTCTAGTCACTTGGAGACGTCACCTCATATAAGCAACTAGGGGCCAATGCTATGTTAATTGTGACACCCTCTAATTTGCGGAAAGAAAAAAAATTAATTTAAATACATAACAAAGGGTGTCATAAATAAAAAGGTCATTACAAAACGGAAATAATATTCTACAAAAGAAATATACAAGACGGGAGACATATCTCCCGTATAAATACGGAAATGAAACGAGTGTATAATAATATACAATCTAAGAACCGAATATAGGTCCAAGGTCAATACTTCGCTCGCTAGCTCGTCAATGTACCCCAAATATGCATTCACCACCTGTTCGACCGCATTAAATATAAACACGGAAGCCACAGTCAGTGGGGAGTAACTCCGAGTTCTCCCAGCCACGAAATGTCGAGTTTAATGAAACATGAATAACATAAAAGCAATGTATATGGAAAATACAAAACTTAAACATATATGATATGCTTTTCATGTTATGAAACAGATAACTAACAAATAACCTAGCATGTGAAAGCTATCATGTGAAACCGATAATAAACTATAACTCGAGGTAGGGAAGCTGGTATGCTAGCTCAGAGGTTCCTCTCAGAAACATGGCCGTGATACACTCAAACCCTAATCAACACGTAATCATGTGAATCAGTTAACAACCGGTAATCCAAACTCTATCAATCCTAGCCGGCTTGCATCTCACCTTTTAGAACTCATAGAATCATACAAACATGAAAGACCAATACTTCTACAAACAGGCATAAGTTCTTAGCACCGTCAATAGTCGACTGTAACTCGAGTCTATACCACGAGGTAGGATATACTTAAATATTTAGGCTCAGCGGTCACTCCGGTAACATGGCCCAAATACCAAGCACACATCTAGGCTCAGCGGTTACACTAATAACATGCCCCAGATCCAAAGCACATATCTTAGCTCAGAGGTTCCTCTCAGAAACATGTCCAAGATACGACTCAACCCTAAACCTAGACTGCGCAGACCCAGAGAAATGCGGAAAAAACCTCGCATCCAAGACCCATGATACAATCACATGAGTACACGCTAAGAAGATCCATCAAAGGGGTTGGCTAGTACTTAAACTGGCTCCATTTCCCAAAGTGGAACAACAATGGCAGCCATTACCCCGACTTGGATATAAAAACCCACCAAGCCGAGACACAAAAGCTATCAAGCGGCAAACTCCGTATGCTCGTTAAAGATAGTATGGCCTATCAATGTCATGGTCCAAGATACTCCTTTAGAATTAGCATGGTCAAGACGCCATATACTCATAATTCTCTATGGGTACTTAGTCAACACGACACCAACCATATAATAAAACAGTCACGGGAAAAACATCCTATCATGTGACTAATTGCATATAATAATAATCAAATATCATATCGCCTCATATCTACTAAGGCTAATTCATAATTAAATACAACCTCACTTGAAGACAAATCCCCGACCCGAGTCCCGCGACGGGTCATCAGTCAAATCGGGGCTGACTAGATCTTAGTTTGACCAAACCCGTTGGATCAAACCGGCTAGAAACAGAGTCTTTATCACATAGACATAAAATCAACATAATCATTACATGTTATATTATTAAAACTTCTAACATGTGAATTATTATATCATACCCCAAAACCCGTTTGACTAAAAGGATATTAAATTAAACTACGATCTCGTCTTATAATTTCTAACATGTGAGAAATAATAATTTAATGAAAAACCTTTTTAATTAAATATTTTACTTATTAATATTTCTCGCTTGCTAATTATTACAAAACGCGATAAAAATGACGATAACTCAAAAACCGTCACAAGTCCCAAAGTGGAACCCACGGGCTGAGTTGGGCCGGACCCCACCTGGGCCTGGATGGGCCCCACGGCCTGTTTTGACACAAAATGGCTGTTTTGCTTTAATTTTTCTAAAACCGATTTCTAATTATTTCCCGCATGCTTTAACTTAATTAAAACCCGTCAAAACAACAATTAAACAATCAAACATCGACACAACCCAAAGACCAAAACCCGGACCCACCAAGGACCAGCCCAGACCGGCCTGGACCGGGCCTGAACCGGCCTGGACCGGCTGGTTTTGGGTCCGGTTCACTGCCACTTCCCACGGTTCACACAACCACACTTCCCAATTAATTCTAACATGTTTTTAATTAACAACATCCATTTTTAAACATCCAATTCAACCATCATGCATACAAAAATCATGCTTATGAACCAATCATCAAAATATGGCAAGAACACTAATCATACTAATTATTCAACAACATAATAAAAATAACTACTTATCATATTACTACTTAAAAATCATAAGTAACAATAATATGAACTAAAACTTAAGCTATGTGACATTATTTCGTCGAGTAAATCGGAATTGTTACCTTAGCTAGCTAAAATCAAGTAGCACCAAAATAATAAGAACTAAGAAAATAAGAAACCCGTCTTCTAATCTTCTCCTAAAATATACGAGTCACCAAACTCGTCTTCAAAGTCTTCCCCTATAAGAAATGACAAGAAAAACATTATTAGAATTAAAACTTTGATTTTCCATAATTAAAGTGTTGAAAACGATTTTGACGGAATTGAAAATAAACCGTACTAGAAGATGGGGAGCGAAGAGGAGATCCTAGAAATATAAGTTAGGACGGATTTAATTAAGAAATGAAGGTTTTATGAAGGTTTTGCTCAAGAACGATGAAGAACGGATGAAGAACGCGAAGAACGCTCAAGAACGATTAAAGAAAGTGATATTTTTGATCTTAATTTGATTTGTTGAAAAATGAAAAGTTGTTTGTGAGTAAAGTGGAGTGTGTGAGCCGTGAGTTTATAGAGCAAAATAGTGAGTTGGGTTTGAAATTGTTGTTATGGAATCGACCCGGTATAATAATTATATTACCGTAATTAATTAGATATTAAGTTAATTGAATTAAATATCAAGATATTATGTTATTGTAATGAAAAGAAAGAAAATATCAAGGTCAAAGAGAGAGGAAAAACCGTGTGATATGGTGACTGTCGGGTCAGTTTTGTAAACGATTTGCGTAATTTTTCGTTAACTGATCGATAAAGTTGAAAATATCTAAGATATTCTTATTAGTTTAATCAAAAGAATAAACTATCTCATGTGAGTGGAAAACGATGACATGGGCGCGTGACTCATGCCAAAGTCGAGTTTCGATTTTGTTGCGCGCATTACGATGCGTCGGGAATAGTTAAATGACGTTCGGTTAAAACCGTAAACGTTATTCTTTAAATTCCGAATAAATTCAAAATAATTATATTAAATTATGATAAATCTTAATAAATCTAAATAAAAATAAATCAAAAATATTATTTTTTTAAATAAAATTTCGGTCTTCATACTTATGAGACGAGTCGGGAAAAGTCAACGGAAGTCAAAGTTGACTGAAAAGTCGAGAAAAGTCGAAGATGACTTAAAAGTCAAGAAAAGTTTAGGACGACTTAAAAGTCAAGAAAAAGTCAATGACGACTTTAAAAAGTCAAGGAAAAGTCAAAGACGACTTAAAAGTCAAGAAAAGTCAAAGATGACTAAAACGGTCTTTTCATGAAATCTCTCAGAAATTCCAAATACGAACGCGGAATTTCAAAATAAGACTCGGAACAAAAATTCTATTTTAAAAACTTAAGTTCTACTGAAAAGTGTTAGTAAATATTTTAACTAGAAAAATCGGCATTTTTCGGGTTGTTACAATCACCCCTCCTTTTTAAAAAGTTTCGTCCTCGAAACTTAGAAGAAGGAACGTAACATATATGTAGGTCTATTTCAAAACTGTTAAAAATATACTTGTAATATAAATATAGAATCTTATCAATGGAACGGAAGGTTCTCGTCGGCCGTTAAGAACATCGACGTCCCAAGTCAAAGACTTAAAAATATACATTTTCGCATCAATAAATGAGAAAACTAGTTATCGAACGTCTCCAATAACAAGTCTCAACACTCCTTGACGGTAAAATACTTGAAATCATAAAACATTTCTAAAAGCTTTTAATTCAAAAATTCTATAGTAAAAGTAATAACACTACTATCTATACCTAAAACTTCTAACTAAAGCTTCTAATATCCTATCTATACGAGATGACAATTGATAGAAGGAACGAAATATTCGAAAGAATAAATCGAATAGAAAGAAGAAAGAAAGAAGGAAAGAATAAAGAAAAACGAAGGATGAACCCCAATACTCTCTTCCCTCTATGAAAATTCTAATGTCGATAGTAACTCGACAATACTAACTGTACAAGTAAACTAGTCCTCAAGGGAGTGCAATATATCCTCAACATTTCAATCATCGGATTCCTACCAAGATATTTCATAAGCATGCCACACCGAGTAGCAACTCCCAATTATTCCTATTCAATAAAAATCTTCTAAGGTCCATCGAAACTATTATTGGAAATCACCATCAAAATATTTATAATTAAAGAAACAAGACCGCTAACAACCACAAAGTAAAAGAGGCTTACTATGAAATCCTTTGATCCAATTTATTCCAAAATTCATTATCCTGAGTTATTAACAAATGAACTTTCTCACCTTCAAAAGTTAAAACACATATCCTCAAAAGAGGTTAGTCACCCTATCTCATTTCACTTAACTTTTGCCAATCATAGGGCAATGCGACCGTAAATCAATTTATTTAGCTCCTTCAAACTCTCTATACATCGGTTTTTGCTTATAACCATATTCCTTAAGTTTGGTCATCCAAATCCAAAATTCCACAAGGTAATTATTCCCATTAGGGTCCAACATTTAAAACAACTATTTTTCCAAGTGACCTTTAAAGAACCACTAAAATCCTTAACCACCACAACCAACCACCATTATGCTTAATTCGATCCTCCAAAGAAATGATATTGCAACTTCAAGTTTTCATAGTCTAAAACCACTAAGAGACTTTCCTCCTAAGTTTATCCTCAAATCCTTATAATCATCTAAACACGGAACTAGCTTAATAGGATGGTTAGGCACCATATTCGAAACTTCTTATTTACTCCAAAATAGACATATCATAACGCATGGTCTTCAAACCAATACTAAACTTCTAAGTCCAAAAGACTAAATTACTAATGAGTTAAGAAGTCATAGCCAATTCCTTCTACCTTATACCATCGAATATCATGAACTATTACTCACAAGTCATGACAAGCATCCAGCTTTACAATTATTAAACATACTTCACCACACCTTCCTCAAGGACACCAACTCTCACCACCATATGGTGAAATTAGATCTATAACATTTTCCTCAAATCACAAGTTCATTCTAACAAACACTAATATTCCACAAAATTCAAAGTTCTTCCGACTAAGTATAATATACTTCCAACAAATGGGTATGACATCCTTAAAATGTTACCAGAGGAAGGTAAGGATACCAATGGTAAGATGGAGGAACTATCAAGAGAAATTTTCAAAAGTCAAAAAGAGTGGAAAAGAAAGAAGCACCTAGATAGAAAGAAGAGGCATAATATTATAAGGACGAGAGAATTCATAGATGAAGAAGGAATTCACTTCA
>JAIUZE010075298.1:0-29766 GCA_022085475.1 Heliosperma pusillum
ATTTATTCGTCAATTATCGCATAATTGAAAAATAAGCTTAATCGAATTTGAGTTCTTAACTCATTTTCTAATAATTAACTCTCGTACATATCGAATATATGTAATGTACTAATTAACTGTATCGTATACAAATAATTAGTTACTATTTTGATTTCATCCTTTAGGTGTGACCGAAAGGGATCAGTTGATCACCGCCGTCAAACGACAATAACGTCAAACTCTAGTCAGCCAACCGTTATTGATTTACGTTAATTAACTGACTAATCATATATATAGTCAATAAATATCCAATTATATTCCTTAAAAGATTTATTATGTGGCGCAATTTTGTGGAGGACACCTACTCAAAAATCTCCCAACTTGTCTGACACAATGTGCGTACCCGATTTCTTTGTCTCTTATCACATTCCCACATCAACGCAGGGTCTTACAGGTCGCACTGCGATTGACAATATCCTAGAGTGGTTTTTCGATAGGGGAGGAGTCAACTGTCTGACCGGAAAACTTTTCAGAGATCTCTTCCGAGAGTGACACGTTATTTACAGTAACTTCTCCTCGAGTGGCCAAAAGATGTTTTTACCCAACGTGGGTGGACAATTCCTGTTGATCCATCTACTCTGTATGATGCAGATCACCATGATCCAGAAGAAGTCCATCGGCCTCCTTTTACGGCACGACCTAGGACATCAACCAAAACCAATCGAAAACTGCACCGACTCAGATAGACGGTCGTCAGTCAAAAGAATCGACTTATAGGAATAAGATAGAAGACCCTGCCACGACCAGACATCAAATAATTGATTTAAGGGTCTCTACAATGTCACTGTCCGACAGAGTGTCATACAGTCTGTCTATGTAAACGACCAGTCATCTCCCTGACCCCATGGTGCTGAACCAACCATCGATCGACTTACAATCTAGTCATTTCGAGACGTCACCTCATTTGAGTGACTAGGGACAAAATACTAAGTTCGTCCTATTCACTTGAATAAGGTCCAACAATCTATTCGGATAAACAAAGTATTAAATTTAGTCAAACTAAATAAAAGAGTTTAAAATAAAACTCAAACAATAAATGCCATTATCATATATGAAATAATTAATACAACATTCAATTATTACATATTACATAATCTAAAGGAATGCTGGCACACGTCTCAATCCCATTGTGACGACATGACCATCATGCTTAGCCTTTGATAAAGGCTTGGTTAAAGGATCAGCAATGTTGTCATCTGTCCCAACCTTACAAATGTCAATTTCCTTTCTATCCACGTAATCTCTAATTACATGATATTTCCTAAGTACATGTCTAGACTTGTTACTAGACTTGAGCTCTTTTGCTTGAAAAATAGCCCCACTGTTATCACAATAAATTGTGATAGGATCTTTGGCAGTAGGGACTACTGATAGTCCTTCCAAAAATTGCCGAATCCACACAGCTTCCTTTGCAGCTTCAGACGCTGCAAGGTACTATGCTTCTGTTGTAGAATCCGCTGTAACGCTTTGCTTGAAACTCTTCCAGCAAACAGCTCCTCCATTCATCATATAAACGTAGCCGGATTGGGATTTCATCTCATCCCTATCTGTTTGGAAACTGGCATCTGTGTAACCCTTTACACGTAACTCAGTCTCGCCTCCAAACACTAAGAACGAATCCTTGGTCCTTCTTAAGTACTTAAGGATGTTCTTTACGGCTATCCAGTGACTCTCACCTGGATTTGCTTGGTAACGACTTGTCATGCTCAAAGCATATGCAACGTCGGGACGAGTGCACATCATAGCATACATGATTGATCCAACGGCTGAAGCGTAAGGGATCAATTTCATGCGTTCAATCTCCTCGGTTTTCGTAGGGCACTCTGACTTGCTCAAGGTGATCCCACTTCCCATAGGAAGAAAGCCTCTCTTAGAGTCTTTCATGTTGAACCGATCAAGAATCTTATCAATATAAGTCTCTTGACTGAATGCTAGTATCCTTTTAGATCTATCCCTATAGATCCGGATACCTAAGATGCGCTGGGCCTCTCCTAAGTCTTTCATTTGGAAATGTATTCCTAGCCACTCCTTTACAGAAGTGAGCATTGGAATATCATTTTCCCAATGCAGTAGTATGTCATCTAACATACAAGACTAGAAAATTTTACTTTAATCCACTAAAACTTCATGTATAACACGGTTCCTCGGACACTTCGAGTGATCGATGAAACATTGGTTTAATTACATGATGAAACGATGATTCCAACTCCTGGATGCTTGCTTAAGACCATAGATGGATCTCTTAAGTTTGCTTACCTTCTTAGGGTTTGATGGATCCACAAAACCTTCAGGTTGTGTCATGTACACTTCCTCTTCTAGAATCCCATTCAAGAAGGCGGTTTTGACATCCATTTGCCAAATCTCATAATTATGAAATGCGGCAACCGCTAAGATAATCCTTATGGATCGAAGCATGGCGACTGGGGCGAAGGTTTCGTCATAGTGAAGACCATGAACTGGGGTGAAACCTTTTGCCACCAATCTAGCTTTGTAAACATCATTATGTTTATCTATGCCACTTTTGATCTTATAGATCCACTTACACTGAAGAGGTCTTACCTCCTTAGGTAAATCAACCAAGTCCCATACTTGATTGTCGTACATAGAATCCATTTTGGATCGCATGGCTCCTAGCCATAGCTTTGAGTCGGGACTAAAAATGGCTGCTTTGTAGGTAGTAGGTTCGTTGCTTTCAAAAAGTAACACATTATAGTCATCACCTTCCTCTATAATACCAAGGTATCTATCAGGTTGATGACTAATTCTGCTTGACCTCCTAGGTTCCGAAGGAATAATGACCGTGTCAGACAAAGAGGGAACGTTTTCCTCGTCGTCCTTTTCGGTTTGTGGCTCTTGGACTTCATCAAGTTCAAATTTTCTCCCACTCTGTCTTTTGGAAATAAAATCATTTTCTAAAAAGACTGCATCACGAGACACAAACACTTTGTCCTCGTGTTTATTGTAGAAGTAATAAGCACGTGTTTCCTTTGGATATCCTACAAAAGACATTTGTCAGATTTGGGTGCGAGGTTATCGTCAGACTTATTCTTAACAAAAGCCTCGCATCCCCAAATTCTTATAAACGACAAATAAGGGACTTTCCCTGTCCATATCTCATATGGAGTCTTGTTTGCCGCTTTAGTCGGGCTTCGATTTAGTGAAAATATTGCAGATAAGATAGCAAAACCCCAAAAATAATCAGGAAGCTCTGTCAGACTCATCATAGATCGAACCATATCTAACAAAGTTCGATTTCTCCTTTCGGACACACCATTTAATTGAGGTGTTCCAGGAGGAGTCCATTGTGATACTATACCACAATCTTTTAGGTGTGAATCAAATTCATTGTTCAAGTATTCACCACCACGATCGGATCGTAGGGCTTTAATCTTTTTATTCAATTGGTGTTCTACTTCATTTTGAAATTCTTTGAATTTTTCAAAAGCATCACTTTTATGCCTCATCAAGTAGACATATCCATATCTACTCAAGTCGTCGGTAAAAGTAATAAAGTAGTGATAACCACCTCTAGCTTGGATAGTCATTGGACCACATACATCCGTATGTATAAGTCCTAATACTTCACTTGCTCGTGTCCCTTTTCCCGTAAAAGGAGAACGAGTCATCTTGCCTAGAAGACAAGATTCGCATACACCATAAGATTCGTAATCGAATGGTTTGAGTACTTTAGATGAAACAAGTCTCTTTATGCGTCGTTCGTTTATATGCCCTAAACGACAATGCCAAAGGTATGATTGATTAGGTTCACCTGTTTTGAGCTTCTTGTTTTCTACATGATAGACCTCTTTTGCAATATCTAGAACATAAATACCTCCAATAGAAATGGCCTCGCCATAAACCATTTCATTTAAAGAAAAAGTTAAACATTGTTCTTACTACAAAATGAAAATCCTTCCATGTCTAACACGGAAATGGAGATAATGTTCTTGGTAAGAGTTGGCACATAATAGCAATTATTTAAATACAACTCTAAACCATTAGGCAAAAGAAGAACGTAGGTGCCCACGGAAACTGCGGCTACCTTAGCTCCATTTCCCATTCGTAGGTCCACGTCACCCTTGGCTAGTGCTTGCGCGTCCTTCAGCCCCTGTACATGATTACAAAGGTGAGAACCACAACCGGTATCAAATACCCAAGAAGATGTACTAGAAAAGTTAATATCTATCATATAGAGTGATGAAAGAATTTTACCTGACGTTGTCACACAACCGTCTTTCTTGTCTTTCAAGTATTTGGAGCAATTGCGTTTCCAATACCCTTTGCCATTACAATAATAGCAATCCACCTCTGCGTGTTTGTTGACTTTGGGCTTGGGCTTATAAAAGACCTTGCCCTTTCCCTTGCCGACCTTTTTCAAAAGAGTCTTACCCTTTCCCTTGTCCTTTCTCACTCCACGGTTCATGTTCTTCATTTTCATGGAAAGAACGTCCTTGGGTTTACTCCCACTAGCCTCCATGTCCCTCTCCGCTTGGGTGAGGAGTGCATGGAGTTCATGGAAACTCTTGTCCATGCCATTCATGTTATAGTTCACCCTAAATTGGGTGAACTCAGGTGTGAGTGAATGAAGGATCTTACCCACCACCAATTGCTTCGGAATTTTGCACCCTAGACGCTCTAAGTTGTCCGCGTGCTCAACCATTTTGAGCACGTGTGGGCCAACTTTTTGGCCTCTTTGAAGCTTAGTGTCAAAGAATTTCGTAGCCGCCTCATATTGGAGAATTTGAGGGGCTTGCGAAAACATCGACGTAATCCTCGTGAATATCGCATATGCATTGAGAGATATCAATTGGAGTTTGAGTTTGGGTGAGATTGACCAAATCAAGACATTCTTGACGTCATTAGCAACCTTCAAATAAAGGTCATATTCGGCCCGAACTACCGCGGACGATCTTGGCGCGGGTTCGGTGGGGGGGCTCTTCGACCAAGTAGCGAAGCACGTTATCGGATAACGCGGCGCTCTTGATCGTTGACTCCCATTCAACGAAGTTACTTCCGTCATCCTTTAGGACACACTTGTCCATGACGGATCTCAATCATGAGTCCTTACCCAAGGTTGCGTTGTTGGATGAAGTTGACATTTCGCGAATATGGTTACTACAACAAAAAGAAATATATAAACATTCATTGTTAATTTACTTGAAAAACATTTTAACAAGTTTAGCATTTATATAATGACCTCTCACTAAATTATATAAATGATTCCAAGACCCATCTTTAAATAAAAAATAGTCATCGCATGCTACCTTTATCTAGAAATGGTAAGTCATTACTTGACTAATTCTACTCTTAGAACTCTTGGTTGACGGATTTCAACTAAATCCATCTCCTAGTCCCAAGATAACGCTTATATCGTTTAGTCCAATCCAATTTTAGCTTGTGATCATATCACCCTACTTACCCGAGGTAAAAAGGGACCCACGAGCGTGGTAGCCCTAATGAACACGGGATTCATAGGTGTTACTAATTGGTAAGGCTAATCACAATTTTTTTAAACATGTGAGAGATCTTGTCAATTTAGTTATTAATTCCCTATAAGTGAACTAAGTCGGTGAATTGTGAATAACGTTGAATTGACAATAACGGAAAATAAAATGCATGTGTGACGATTTTGGCATGAGCCAAAATAAAGCAAGCAACCAAGCAACAATAAAATCCTAGTATGGTCATCTAGCTAATCAAATCAACTAGATAATTACAAATTCGGAAACCAACTCCTTGGTCCCTTGCCTCTTCACTTGGAACACCTTCCAAAATGGCACCGTCTTGAGGGAGTCACCGGTCTTCATAAAAATAATTACAAATATACAAATATAAAAATTCCTATTATACATTTATTCTATGAAATGAAATTATTAAATTATACAAACCGGCGATGCAAGATCGCAATAAAATTAAAACCAAACCGTTATTCCCTTACATTACGGGTAATAACGATTAAAAATAACTAGGCCATACTAGGTACAAAAATTGCATAAATTATTAAATAAATGACATTCATTCATTCAATCATAAATAAAATAAATTGCTGCAAAATTCATGCCAAAATCGCCCTAAATACATTCATGCTCATTGTAGCTCGATTTTACGGGATTTATTGATTTTTAACCATTAAAAATCAATATCAACATTTAAATCTCATTTAAATTCAAACTAATTAACTAAATTGTTTTAGAACTCAAAATTAGTCCCTACTAATTTTTTTGGTCATTAATTAGATTGATTTCATTTCATTTGCTAAATATTACGGTTTAATCATAACAATTATGAAATAAAACCAAAATAAAATATAACCATCATAAAAATTTGAAACCAAAACTTTGTACATTCTAGAAAATTTGCAGGAACTCTAAAAATAAAAAACATTTGCTCAAAAAATTTCAATTAATTTTATGAACAAATAGCTTTGTATTTAATGGTTTTATCAAATAAAAATCATTAAATATAGTAAAACAGTGAAACAAATTATGAAATTTCACCAAGATGATCAAAATCAGAATTCAAAATGTACCAAAACTTTTCAAGACCAGAAATGGACGTTTCAAATTTATGAACATTATGATCTCATATTATCGATTTTTATCTTATAAAAATCAATAAACATGCAATACTTAACTAAAAGTCACGAAATTTTACATACAATATGTAAGACATTCATGAGAGATCTTATTAAAATTTCATGGCCAGAATCAACATGCAACTATTTTTAGTTAACTTTTAACTCATAAAATGCATGTTAACTCGGTTTAAAAGCCAAAAATCAAAATAAATAGCAAATCAATCCCTATAATCACGAAAATTGACCAAAAATATTTTGAGGTCAGTAGGTATACATGCACCAAAATATTTTGTCAGAATCATATTTTAACTCAAAATTTTTGATTTATTAGTTATCTTATAACTTTAATAAAAAAAAATGTCCAAAATGAACATGCATGCAACAAGCTAGTTCTGATACCACATGAAAGTCCATATACCTTAATTAGAATCCTCTAGTTTGTTACTAAATTACTTGTTAATTTAGTATTTAATGATCTATGTAACATGCATGCAAATATAAAGACATTTATATAAAAGAAGAAATTTCCTCACATTGATATGGAAATAAAATGGGCACAACAAGAACTCATTCTTGTTGTTCTTGAGCTATTAATATGGATGAATAATAATAATCTCCAAACTAGAAGACCTCCTTCAAGATGCACCAAGATGATACCAAATAATCTACCCTTATTATTAACTAGATAATAAGATAGATATTATACTACTAATATTATAATATATTACTATACTAGTAATACTTAGTAAATATTAGTATTATGAAAGTTTTAGTGAGAAGAAGGGTTTTTGAGAGATGTAGGAAAAACAAGCAAGAATTGAACAAATAAAATGAACAATCATATTGCCCTTTTATAGGCAATATGGCTGGTCATGGTGAGCCAAAAATGGCTCTTATTTTGCTTATTTTAATCACATGCAAAGTGGTAGAGTGTAGTATTGAATGAAATGATTTTAGGTTACTATTCATGTCATAATCACATGTGACTTGTGAGCATGAACAAAAGCAACCATCATCACCTTACCAACACTACTCTAACCGGCCATGTGAGGCCTAATTTGATCCATTTTGATTTTTGATATTTGTCCCACAAATACTTATTAATCATATGCTTAATTATCTTGTATAATTAAGTGTTAATTTGATCATATAACAATTATATGACACAAATAAATGAATAATATGTACTTAACATTTTAAGTAATATTTTACCATTATATCAATATATAATGGGTCCCACAATGCTTAGTTAATTTATTTTACAACTCCTTGTAAATATAATTAACTAATTACCTCTATCTCAAAACCTCAACTAATTTAGTAATTTAACGATTAATTACTAAGTTAAATCTTATTTAATCGTATTAAAATAAGATATAAATTTATTAGTCAATTATCGCATAATTGAAAAATAAACTTAATCGAATTTGAGTTCTTAACTCAATTTCTAACAATTAACTCTCGTAAATATCGAATATATGTAATGGACTAATTAACTGTATCATATACAAGTAATTAGTTACTATTCGGATTTCATCCTTTAGGTGTGACCGAAAGGGATTTGTTGATCACCGCCGTCATACGACAATAACGTCAAACTCTAGTCAGCCAACCGTTATTGATTTACGTTAATCAACTGACTAATCATATATATAGTCAATAAATATCCCAATTATATTCCTTAATAAGATATATTATGTGGCGCACTATTGTGGAAGACACCTACTCCAACAATCACAACATACCTCATCCGGTGATGGGTCATCTACCCAGTCAGTGCCACCCCATATAGAAGGTCAACCCCAAGCGACCGAAGAAGCCGTATTAACATGGATGACTGATGAACAAATGCTTGAAATAGAAAAAAAACATAGGGCTAGTCCAGCGTGGCCACATTTTGTCAAATGTGCCGATATTAATAACTCGATCGCCAAATGTAGACATTGTGATACGATATTTAGTTGTGATAGTAAAAATGGTACCGGTCACTTACTTCGACACTCTAGGAAATGTAAAAGACGCCCTGATCAAGGGCAAAGTTCAATGGACCAATTCGTGACTAAACCCGATTATCAATCACACACTTATAATTATGATGAATGTGCCGAACATTTGACTAGAATGATAATTCAAACGGAAAAACCATTTGCACTTGCTGAACACCATGCTTTTAATGATTATGTAAGAAAAAATCAACCTCTCTACAAAGAAACGAGTAGGAGGGTTGTTAGAAATAATGGTATGGTACAATTTTATACGGCACAACACCGCCTTATTTCTGAATTTGAAAAATGTAAATGTTAATTTAGTATAACTGCTGATGGTTGGGATTCTGGCGTCGACCATTCTTATATTTGCATTACTGCTCATTGGTTGGATGACAACTGGTCTTTACAAAAACGGGTTATTGAATTTGCTAAATTAGAACACCCTCATAACGCCGCTAATTATCATGCAATAATAATGAACGGTATTAATGATTATGGACTTGCACCTAAAATTTTAACTTGTACTTTTGATAATGCATCTACCATGACTTCCGTTGCTAATATGTTAAAAACTAGTTTAAATGAAGCTCTTTTAGATGGTGATTTGTTGCATGTTAGATGTGCTTGTCATGTTTTAAACTTATGTGTTAAAGATGGACTTAAAGGCATCAAAAGTTATCATGAGAAATTTAAAAATATTGTTATGCATATTAATACAACAAAGTGGAGACGTCAACAATGGCGTGATTTTTGTAATTCAAATGGATATGAATACAGAAAATTTCCCGAGGAAAATAATACTAGGTGGAATTCTATGTACATTATGTTGAATACTATGATACCTTATAAAGAACCCCTTACTGTTTTTTGGAACCGTGCCTTTCCCGATAACATGTTATTTGAAGAGGATTGGCAAAAAATAACAATCTATATTGAATTATTAGGTGCTTTTAACAATGAAACTCTCTCTTTCTCGCATGTATATAAACCTACAGCTCCTTATTTTATTGGTAATATTATTCCTATTGCACAAATTTTTAAAAATTATCGTAGTAACCCTTTGTTTAAATCGTTTCTTCCAAAAAAGGAGGAAAAGTGGTGCAAGTATTGGTCCGACATTCCTTATGTTTTTGTTTTTTCTATGATTTTAGACCCGAGGTGGAAATTTGATGAAACAATACAGTTAGTTGGTGCTTATAAGTGCCTATTGGGTTTACCGTTTAACGAAGATTTATATAAAGAAAATGTTAGAAGTGCTTTTTTTACTGTATATAACCATTATGAGTTTGTTTTTGGTAACTTCACTCGTATTTCTTCCCGTTCTAGTTCAGATAATAGCAGCGGTGGTGGTTTTCAAGGAGGGGGCTTAAACGCTCTTAAAGGATTGAGGAGTTCATTACAACCGAATCGACAACAAGCTACCCCAACATCCAACTTGGCCGAGTATCAAATGTATATTAGTTACGATTACTTGCGAGGTATTTCAGATAAGGAGGTCAACAACCTTGATCTTTTGCAATGGTGGCGAAATCATAGAAGATCGCTTCCGGTGATGTCGGCAATAGCAAGGGACGTCTTAAGCATTCAAGTCTCTTCCGTTGCCTCCGAAAGTTGTTTTAGCGGGGCAAATAGAATACTGGATGACAAACAAACTCGTCTAAGATCCGATACACTTAAACTGTTAGTGTGTTATAAGGATTGGATGGATGCCGAGAAACGAAGGCAAAATGAAGTCGACCATGAAAGCGAAATTGATTCCGACCAAACAAGCACCGAGTCAAAGGCATAGTTGCATGTTATATTTAATACTCTTGTAATTTGTACTTTTTTTTTCTTATTTCTATGTAACATTAGATGTTTTTTTAAAGACTAATCATTGTTTCATCGTTTTATAATAAAAGATTGAGGTACTTATTTTAACGATTATCTCATCTAAATTTATAATTAAGTACATTAATATTTAGTTGAATGCACATTATTAGTTATGTAACTAATAAATTATATATTAAAATTATTATTAATATTTATTATTCATAATTACTTATTTAAAAAATAAACTTTTTAAAAAAAAAAGTACATGGGTCGGCCCGAGTCAGGCACGACCGAGCCCACGGGTCAGGCACGGCACGGGCCCGATTTTCCCGGGCCAACGACCGGGCTGCGGCAGCGGGTAGAGGTGGTCGGGCCGGTACGGCACGGCCCAGTGGACCGACAGACCGGGCCAGGACCAGGCCAAAATTTGGGGCTGGCACGACGGGCCGGGGCGCGGGCTGGCACGGCACGGCCCACTGCCTACTCTAGGTATGGGTCTTAACTACAAGGCCTATACTCATATCCGCATAAATATTTCTAGATCCATATTCAACCCGCATTCATTGGATCCTTGAAATGAGATCAAACCCGCCCCATCACGGCCCGATCTGCCAAATCTAGGGAGCTTCGCTGGACCCATTATCATCCCTACTATCCAGTAGTCAGCAAGTTGAGGTCTACTGTCCAAGGATGAAACGCCCTTGTGATAGTTGTGAAGGTTTAGGGGCAATGGTTGTAAAACCGAAACAGTATCTAATAAGAATTTTCCTAATCTATTTCAAGGCTAGGGTTTCTACACTACAAGAATTGACGTAATTAGCAACCACAATAAACCGACCGGCGTATCAGTCGGTTTCTAAATATAATTAGCGACATATTTCAGTCGTTAAAAATCAATATGTCGCTAACTTTAATGACCGATTAGAGTACGGTCGCAAACTTCCAAAATCAGTCGGTAAATATGAATTTATCGACCGATCTTCTAACATTACCGACTTATTGCACAGTCGCTCGGTAAAATTTTCAGTATTTAAAAATACATACGACCAACATTATTGTTTACTGAGAAATTTTAACACCCAATCTCCATAAACACCCCCAAACCCGACGCTCACCACAACCACACACCTCTCACCCTCCGACCACCGACGAGCTCACCGTGCCTTCTCCGACCGATCCCACCCTCCGACCGTCGCGCCAACGACTGTAGCCTTCCCCTTTCTCTTCTACTTTCCTAATCTCCATTTTGTAAGTATGTTTTTTTGCTTGCATTTATTGTTCTTAATTGTTTTTGTACTGTTTTTAGTTGTTGTTACACATTATTTTGGATTAACAATGATTTATTGTTGTGATTTGAATGTAATTTTAGAGTCGTTAACTTAAGGTTAGGGTTAGGTGAAATTGGGGGTTTAGTAAATTGATTAGTTGATAGTGATGAAAATTGATGTTGTACATTTGGGTAGTAAATTCGCTTTATGTTTTGGTATTGATTGAAATTTGAAAATTGATTTTTTTTACTAAGTTAAATCTTATTTAATCGTATTAAAATAAGATATAAATTTATTAGTCAATTATCGCATAATTGAAAAATAAACTTAATCGAATTTGAGTTCTTAACTCAATTTCTAACAATTAACTCTCGTTTTTATGTTTGAACATCATGACGACTGGATTACGTAGAAAATCCTCTTGAATCAGCATTAGCATTTGTCCAAGAAAAAAATCAGCGAATAGTATTCTATTCGGCCTCCGTGAAAACTAAGGGTAAATAAAAAAAGATAAAATTATGACTTTTTTTAACAATACCGCTTATTTTAAATATCATGACGACGGGGATATTTAACAATTAACAAATTTATTAGTCTCATTTTTATGTTTGAACATCATGACGACGGGGATTACGTAGAAATTCCTCTTGAATCAGCATTAGCATTTGTCCAAGAAAAAAATCAGCGAATAGTATTCTATTCGGCCTCCGTGAAAACTAAGGGTAAATAAAAAAAAAGATAAAATTATGACTTTTTTTAACAATACCGCTTATTTTAAAGTAGGTTTTACATACTTAAAATGGTCGTTTATTTAAGATCTTTCACAACTCTTTTTAAACTTAACTACTTATTTAAGACGGACTTTAAGTCAAGAGCTTTATTATGATTGGAATAAGCTAGCATATCATTAATGGTTTGTTAGACGAAACTTTAGAATGGTTTCTGAAGATAGTTTCCCATCCCCCACATAGGAACATAAATTGTCCTCAATGTATGAAATGGGATTATTGAAAGTAAAGAAAGACATGTTTTTGGAGTTTTCGAATGATTTTCTAAAAGGAAAAGAACATGTTTTTGTGTTTTTTAAATATTTTGAAAAATAAAAACTTGTTTTTGGGTTTTTGATTTTTAAGAAGTATTCACAATAAAAACAATATGTACAAGAGGGTTAGTTATGCAAATGAAATAATTCTATATGAAATGCATGAACTAATCAATATTCCTAAAACTAAATGCAAAGTGATATAATACAAAGTGCATGATCTAAGTGAATGCAAGCTAAACTATATGCTAATCTAGAGTCCCGTTGTGGTGGTAATGTGCAAAAATGCAATGCCTCTCATGGGGGTACCTACCACAAGAAAGTCTAGATAAAAAGGAAAACAAGGTGTGCCATACCGGAGTCTCGTTGCGGCGGTAAGGTGCATAAATGCAATGCCCCTCATGGGGGTACCTACCACGGGAAAGTCCAAAATTGGCACCTAAAAGTGCAACTACGTGAGGTACAATCTTAACCTCCCCAAACCATTCGAGGCATAGCCTCTAAGACTCAAAGGAGAATTAAGATAAAAAGAACTAAGATGCAATGCAAAGGTAAGTGAAAGAGTATATACAAACGGTGGTTATGGTGAGGACTCCACCAAACTCAATCAAGTAGCCGATTTTGTTGGAACGATTCTTCATTGACATTGTCCATGCCACTTAATGCTCTTAATAATCGATCAAAGGCTTGGGCGTAAGCTTCGAACAAGCACAAGTAAGGCTTTGTCCATTTCGATACAAAGTAGACCCATATCCAATCCAACTTGGCCACGACACTTAGGCCTTTGTGGTGCTTAATACCAATCAAGTCACAACCTTTGTCAATAAAAGGTAGAAAACACGACTCATGCTCTTTTGGGGGCTTAAAACTCTCCTTTCACCTTCACAAGTTTCCATGACACACAAACCCCCTTCATGGGTTATAAAAGAAAAGTGAGGCAAAGGGTCTTCCTCATCGTCATTATAAACATCCCAAGTAGGGGGAGGAAGAGTAGTTGGCTCATAATTCGCTTCACATTCATCCTCACTAGAGATTGAGTCTTCAAAGAGGGAAAATTCATTCAAGTTTTCTATTACCCCATCCTCCATTTCTCCATTATCATTTAACTCCCCTTCCTTTGAAAAGGCATCATCAAAAAGGGAGGTTTCACTCGAATCTTTTATTTCACCACTCTCCATTGCCCCAGTATCATCAAACTCAATGTAAGAAAGGCTCATTGTCACACAAGAAAGAGGAGATGAAGGAGTCAAAACACGTTCTACACAATCAAGCATATACTCACTATCATCGTCACTATCATCCTCTATAGAAACTCCTCCCCTAGGGGAATCATAAGTCTTTCCCATATCATTCGTTGAGGGTATGTGGCAACAAGCAAGAGGAAATGTCTTGGTGTCATCCATCTTGTCATTTTCCTCTTGTTCTTCATCAAGCTCTTGGTCGGCTTGCAATTGAGCTAATTTAATAGCCAACATTCTCCCATGGGCTACAATTTCATTGAGAACCATGTCCATTGCTTGGGCTTCTTCTTTCATTCGCATAAGTTGAAAGATTAAACTTTGCTCATCAAGTTCATGGCTGTCAACTTGTTGTGGGAAGAAGGGTGGTTGATTTTGTGGGTGGTTGTAAGTAGTTTGGAATTGTTGTTGTTGTGGAGGTTGGACATGGGGGATTTCATAAGGAGAGACGGGGTAGTAGCTTGGGCTTTCATTATATGAGATATAGGATGGGAATATGTTATCTTGTTCAACAAACCCTCTACACTCATGGGAGTCATAGCCAAAAGCTTCACCTTGCACATACTCTTCTTGTCGGAAGCTTTGTGTAATTATTGAAGATTATGCAAATAAAAGAAAACTACTAACAAAAACACTAAATATAAGGGTTAGAAATAACCTTGAGAAACAAAGTTCCTCAAGGCAAACAAGCATAACTAGAAAAGTCTAGAAAACAAATCAAATACACCGCACCGTCCCCGGCAACGGTGCCATTTTGATGTAGGAAATAGTGGTGTAGTAAGAATGTCGATCTCAGGGACGGTTGTTGTTTAGAAGTGATCTAAAAGTCTACTAGAGTCTCTTGCAAGTCACAAAGTAATTTTGGGTTTGGGTTTGTTGACTAAACTAAGATAACAACAATTAAAAGCAATTAAAAACGACGAAAGGAGTCTAAGACGAGAAAGATAATCAAATGATAAGCAATAAAAGGAAAGTCTAGGATCGGTGGGTTCAAATGGGTAATTTGGGTTCTAGTGAGTCGGGTTCATAGTTAATGGGTAGTCAAGCTTGGGCGCGGTGGATTGAGGGTCTCGATCTTACAATCCCTCCCATATACCGAACCAAGCTAGCTCTCGCGTACACAAGGTCGATATACCAACTATATGCAAATCCTAACATATTCCGAGGCTATCGATCTTACGGAATTGTATAATAAACATGAATCATGCAAGTTTGTCAAGCAAGCATTTCATCAAACATGTGGTATGCATAAGTTGGAAGAAAGACAATTAATCAACAAATCAACCCAACAAACAAAGATTAACCCTCATTAAAACCCATTATCCCCCACTAACCCTAGATTAATCACTACTCACTACTTAACATGAGGAATATGGAAGAATAAGATATAAAACTAAGACAAGACATAATGATAAGAAGGAAACAAAAAATGTAATGAAATGACAAGATTAGAAAGTATATGAAAAGGGATTAAGAAGATATACCAACTAATTAAGGCAAAAGATGAACAATAAAAGAGGAAATCTTGAATAAAGGAGAAGGCTTTGTCACCAATCTTCAAGTACAAAACCAAGAAATCCAATTACATGACTAGATCTAAAACTAATTAAAGAGTAATTGAGAAAAGATTAAACTAATTATGAGGACTAATCTAATCTAATCTAACTAATTTTGAGTCTAGAGTTTCGTGTCCTCTAATTACACAAAAGGATCTATTTATAGGTTTACAAAATGGAGGAAAGATGGGCTTCGAAAGACTTCATGGACTGGCAAGGTCACGACCGTGAAAGGTGTTTCACGGTCGTGAAAACTAACTCACGAGCGTGAAACACCTTTCACGGTCGTGAGATATGTGCACTATTGTGGCAGAGACTTTTCACGATCAAGTCACGACCGTGAAATGACTTTCACGACCGTGACTTCACTTTCACGACCGTGAAATGAGTTTCACGACCGCGAGCTGTTTCACGACCGCGAGCTGAGTTTCACGACCGTGAACCGTGTTTCACGACCGTGAGCTATGTTTCACGACCGTGAACTGTGTTGCTCGAAAATCATCATTTTTTGGAAGGAATCTCACGACCGTGAGATGTACTTCACGCCCGTGAAAGGTCTTTCCTCCTTTGTTCCCTTGATATAACTTTGTCAACTTCTCTCGGTTTAGCTCGCCTTGACTCGGGATGACTCAGGTACGCCAAGTAGGGCCCCCAATGGTATGTGGGGTCCCCTAGGACATGCCGTGGGCCCTCAGTGTGATGTACCTTCTCTTTTGTCGATCAAAATTGGGTAGAACTCGCCCCAAATGACGGTTTACCTACAAAAACACGATAAAAGCGAGAAATATGATAGAAGAAGGTAAAACACATAGAAACGCTCTTAGGGAGCGTTAAAGGCAAGCAAAACGAGCCAAAAAGGGGTGGAAAAGTAGGGTGAAATGACACTATATCAGTTTCGCTAATCTTTTGTTAACTTGTTACGAAGTATTTCACTAAAGTGGATATTGTGTTATTGCGCGATATTTTAGATTACGTGTAAGAGAGTTTAAATTTATAAACTTACTAGTTTTTAACCCGTGCAAAATCTTAATCTTGTAAGAAAATATTTGACTTGATTTATAAATATTGATATAAAATCCAACATCTTAAATTTAAAACATCAAAACAATATCATTAAACAATTTTTTTTTTATAAAAAGTAGACTAAATCTAGCATTTCCGTATTTTTTTTAATTTTAATTGTGATAGGTATCGGTTTTTATTTTACTAGTTTTAAACTCGTGCAAAAAATGCACGGGTCTTAATTATAAGAGTTATTATAAGATTAAAGAGTAGATAAATGAGCTTTATTCAAACGTTCTGATAATAAATAAAACATAGAATAAATCCCCTAACCGGACATGAAACCTAATCTCATATTGATTAAAACCACATTTGGCCTAATTTAGTACGCATAAATTTCTTTAAATCTTATAAGATCTTCATTCTATTAAAACAAAAACATTTAAAGCCACCACATTGATCCACCTCATCATGTTAGTTTTCATTTTATTTTGTATTTGTTTTTGTATTATGTTGTCTTTATTCTTTTTTCCGCATTTTATGTATCAATTTGCTTTTTTACACTAAAGGAATACAATAATTTGAACATGCAACTTTTTAATAATCCTAAATTATGAATTAAAAATTTACACTAATAATAAATCACATTGATATGTCAAAAATCCTGAAAATTAATAATTTTAAATTACAATCAACAAAAAATTACCGAATTATATAATTTCACCTTTCACCGTTTTACTAAAGCAAAAAATAAATTTCAATAAATTAATATATATATATATATATATATATATATATATATATATATATATATATATATATATATATATAGGAATGAGATCAAATGAGTCCACCCCAAAACCTTGAGTCCATGAGTCCTCTTAGAGGCCCTTGGATCTTGGAGATGGATGGCTGAGATTAAAACACAAAAAATGTCATTAAGAAGGTGTTTAACCCCACTCTCTCACTACCACACTAATTAAACCACTAATACATCCTTCTCCCTCCCTCACTTCCCACACAATTCATTCATTAAACTCCCTCCTCCTTCTCTCTAAAACTCCATCCTCCTTCTCTCTAAAACACTCTCATTTCCTCTCTTTGAAATCCTTCCTTCACTTTCTCTCTTCATCTTCTCCGCCAGCCACCAGCCACCAGCCACCGCAACCACTGCCGCCCTCCCTCATTTGGCACCGCGGGCCACCTCCAATACCAAAAAAAAAAATAAACTGAAAAAATAAACCCCCCACCATCATCCTCTGCCCCCCGTCCTACCACCTCCCTCCTCTGCCTCCCGCACCGCCTCCGCCACCTCCCTCCTCTCACCACGGCACACCAAACACCACCCAAAAAAGTACCTGAAAAACCAAAAAAAGAAAAAAAAAAGAAACTAGATCTACTTCCTTTTCCAGATTTGAGCACCACCATGCACCACACCGCCTGTCCGCCACCCACCACCACGCACCACACCGCCAGTCCGCCACCACGCACCACCACATCGTTGGACACCCACAGCCGGCGGCCGCCTTTGTCTTGTCCGCCTTCCTCTCCTCCGCCTTCGTCTTCCCCACCACCTCCCTCCTACCACAATAACCACCAAGTTCAACCACAAAAACAATACACAAAAAAATAAGATCTATGGGTTTGGTGTGTCGGTGGTGCTCCTTCTCCTCCGCCGCATCTCCCTCCGCCTCTCCTCTCTTATTTTTTTTTTCCCAAATTGTGGATTTTGTGGGTCGGTCGGTGGTGACGTCTGTGGTGGAGGTGGAAAATGGGGTGGGTTTGGTGGGTCGAGGCTCGGGGGTGGTGGCGCGTTGGGGTGGTGCTAGTGGGGGCTGGTGGGGCTGTGGAGGTGTTACCTCAATGATTTTTTTCTTTTTTTGTTTATAGATCTAGTTTTGTTTTTTAAATTTATTATTGTTTTTCAAATAGATCTAGTAGGTGGACAAAGTTACACCCTAAAAGAATTATGGTTACACTTTTAATGGACTAAAGTTACACTCTCAATAGAGTAAAATTACACTATTAATAACTAAAGTTACAATTTTAAAAGGCTAAAGTTAGCCTTAAAAAGTATTGAAATGTGAGAAACTTGTCTAACAATTACAAGAAATCAAAAAATAATAAAGTTACACTATATTTGGATTAAAGTTACAATAGTTTTGATTAAAGTTACAATTGTAAAAGGCTAAAGTTACCCTTAAAAAGTATTAAAATGTGAGAAACTTGTCTAACAATTATAAGAAATAAAAAAATAATAAAGTTACACTATATTTGGATTAAAGTTACAGTAATTTTGATTAAAGTTCCACTTGTAAAATGCTAAAGTTACACTCTAAAAATACGTAAAATGTTAAAAACTTGTCATAAAATCAATTTTTAGTATGAAATTACATTATTTTAGATTAAAGTTATATTCGTAATAGGTTAAAGTTACACTCTAAAAATACGTAAAATGTAAAAAACATGTCTTAAAATCACTTTTAGTATAAAGTTACATTATTTTGGATTAAAGTTACACTTGTAAAAGGGTAAAATTACACTCTAAAAATACGTAAAATGTTAAAAACTTGTCTTAAAATCACTTTCTAGTATAAAGTTAGACTATTTTGGATTAAAGTTACACTTGTATAAAGTTAAAGTTATACTCTAAAAATACGTAAAATGTCAAAAGTTTGTCATAAAATCAGTTTTTAGTATAAAGTTGTACTATTTTAGATTAAAGTTACACTTGTAAAAGGCTAAAGTTACACTCTAAAAATACGTAAAATGTCAAAAACTTGGCGTAAAATCGCTTTTTAGTATAAAGTTACACTTTTTTTTAATTAAAGTTACACTCGTAAAAGATAAAAGTTACACTTGTAAAACTGTACACTCGTAGAAAAACAAAATCTATACTTGAAAACAAAGTCTCACCCTAAAAATGCTAAAATGTCATCAACTTTAAGCTAGAGAGAGAAAGACAATTAATTAGTGGATAAAGAATGGATTAGTGTATTGGTTACTTTTAGCTTCTAATCTCAACCATCCATATCTAAAGATCTAAAGGCTCTTAGGAGGACTTAGGGACTCAAAAGATATGAGGGACTCATTTGAACCTTTCTCTATATATATATATATATATATATATATATATATATATATATATATATATATATAAAAGAGGCTTTTTTTCGAGGCATATGAGTGGCTCCACCTTTATAGGAACTTTTAAAATAAAAATTAAATTCATACATATACTTTCCAAGTTATGGTTGAACTCTTAGATTTTGATTATATTTTTTAAATTAATTATTTTCCTAATAATATTATCAACTTTTTAACATTAAATTCATACATATACTTTCCAAGTTATGGTTGAACTGTTAGATTTTAATTATATTTTTTAAATTAATTATTTTCCTAATAATATTATCAAATTTTCAATTTTTTAGAAACTCTATAAATAAAAATTAAATTCATAACTATTATTTGTCCCACATTGGAAAATAATGTAGATGTGGTAAAAATATTACATATAAATAGTAGAGTTATCCCACATTGAAAAAATAATAAAGTGGGTAATCCTATGATTATAAATATGAGTCATCCTTAAACCTTATGTATCAACCCAAAATTTTTGAATCTCTTAAATATTGTCTTAGAGATCTCTTAAAAATTTGTAGATGTGATGAATATACTATGTATAAATAGTAAAATTGTCCCACATCATAAAATTAACATAAGGTGGGTGATTCTATGATTAAATATAAGAATCATTCTTGGACCTTATATAACAAACTAAAATCTTGTAAGTCTCTTAAGTATTGTCTTAGAGATTTCTTAAAAGATTGTATATTATTATCTTCACAATTTTTAAATTTACATCATCAAAAATTAAATTTAAAAGGTATTATTAAAAAAAATTAAGTATTGTTAAAAAAATTATGAAGATAATATAATTAGTTTCGCGGTGGAAAAAAACCCTGCAAAGTATAGAAACTCATATTATTTGCACATACTTGGTGTAATTTTTAGTATATTATCTGTCCTACATTGAAAAATAAATGTAGGTATGGTGAATATATTACCTATAAATAGTAGAATTGTCTAACGTCAGAAAATTATCATAAGGTGAGTGATCTTATGATTACAAATCAATATATCAATATCATATCAATATATATATAAGAGGCTTTTGTCGAGACACGTGAGTGGCTCCACCTTTATAGGAACTCTTAAAATAAAAATTAAATTCATACATATACATTCCAAGTTATTGTTGAACTCTTAGATTTTAATTATATTTTTTAAATTAATTATTTTCCTTATAATATTATCAACTTTTCAACATTAAATTCATACATATACTTTCCAAGTTATGGTTGAACTCTTAGATTTTGATTATATTTTTTAAATTAATTATTTTCCTTATAATATTAGCAACTTTTCAGCTTTTTAGAAACTCTTTAAATAAAAATTAAATTCATAAATATTATTTGTCCCACATTGAAAAATAATGTAGATGTGGTAAATATATTACATATAAATAGCAGAATTGTCCCACGTCGGAAAAATAATAAAGTGGGTGATCCTATGATTATAAATATGAGTCATCCTTAAACCTTAGGTATCAACTCAAAAATTTTGAATCTCTTAAATATTGTTTTAGAGATCTCTTAAAATTTTGTAGATGTGGTGAATATACTATGTATAAATAGTAAAAAATTTCCACATCATAAAATTAACAAAAGATGGGTGATCCTATGATTAAATATAAGAATCATTCTTGCACCTTATATAACAAACTAAAATCTTTTAGGTCTCTTAAGTATTGTCTTAGACATCATCTCATCATCAAAAAATTTAATTTTAAAAGGTATTATTTAAAAAATTGAAGTATTGTAAAAACAAATTATGAAGATAATATAATTAGATTCGCTGTGAAAAAAACCTTGCAAAGTATAAAAACTCATATTATTTGCACATACTTGATGTAATTCTTAGTATATTATTTGTCCCACATTGAAAAATAATGTAGGTGTGGTGAATTTATTACCTATAAATATTAGAATTGTCCACATCAGAAATTTACCATAAGGTGGGTGATCTTATGATTACCAATATGAATCATATTTGGAAATAAATTTTCAACCTAAAATCTTTTGAGCCTCTTGTATATTGTCTTACGGAGCTCTTAAAAGTTTGTATTATAATCTTCACTATAGTGAAATTTACATCATTAAAAATTAATTTAGAAAAGTATCTCAAATAATAATTTTGATGGTAAACTATTTAATGTGTTATTTGTCCCACATTGAAAAACAATGTATGTATGGTGACTGGTGAATATATACTACGTATAAATAATAAAATTGTACCACACTGAAAAATTATCATAAGGTGGAGTGATCATAAATATGATCTCGCACGAGCTTTTAAACTATTTTTGTATATTGTTATGTTAATAAATGACTTTAAAATTTTAATAAATGACATTTAAAATATTTTTTTATTATTCTAATATTAATATAACAGTTTAGTAAAGGTTAAGAAATAAATATTATATGAAAAAGATGGTGTACTACTTAGTTTGTTGTTATTCCCACATTGAAGAATAATGTATGTGTGGTGAATATATTACCTATAAATTGTAGATTGTCCCACATTGAAAAAATATTATAACATAGGGTGATCCTATGATTATAAATATGAGTCATCCTTGAACTTAGGTATAAACTCACAATTTTATAAGTCTCTTAATTATTGTATTGGAGAGCCCTTAACAAAATGGAATTATAATAGTCACAATAGTTAAATATACATCATTAAAAATTAATTTAGAAAATTAGCATAAATAATAATTTTGATGATAAACTACTTAATGTGTTATTAGTCCACATTGAAATATAATGTATTTGTGAAAAATATATATATACTAAGTGTAAATTATAAAATTATCCCATATCGAATAATATCATGAAGTGGAGTGATCATAAATATGATTATAAATATGAGTTATTTTAGTCTCTTAAGTATTGGTTTAATGAACCTTTAAAATTTTGTATTATTAACTCCACAATAGTGAAATTTATCATCAAACTTAATAAGCTATTTGTCCCACGTTGAAATATAATACAAGTGTGGTAAATATATTACGTATTAATAGTATAATTGTCTCACATCAGAAAATTATCATAAGCTGGGGTAATCATATACTTATAAATAAGAGTCATCCTTGGAACTTAGATATCAAACCAAAATCTTTTGAGTCTCTTAAATATTGTATTAATAAAGAGCTCTTAAAAGTTTGTATCCACCTTAGTGAAACTTACATCATCAAAAATTAACTTAGGAAAATATCATTAAAAAATAAAGTGAAAAATCTTTTATTTATCTCAATATACATTTCCTATATTATATTCAAGTGGTGTTTATAATTTTTATATAAAAAATTTTACATTCATTTCACAAAAAAATATTGTGAAAATGAGTCATCCTTCAACTTACATATTCACCCAAAATCTTTTGAATCTCTCAAGTATTATCTTACAGAGATCTTAAGAGTTTGTATTATTATCTCCACCTTAATGAATTTTACATCATCAAATTAATTTAGGAAAGTATCATAAATAATAATTTAAGAAAGTACCATAAATAATAATGTTAATGGTAACTACCAAATATGTTATTTGTCTCACATGGAAAAGTAATGTAAGTGTGATGAATATACTTTGTATAAAAAAAAAGAATTTCCCACATCGGAGAAATATCATAAGTTGGGATGATCACGCGATTATAAATAAGAGTCGTCCTTGAAACTTAGAGGTGAACCCAAAGACGTCCTTTGAGGAGTATTTTAATCAAAGGCAAACAAATGATTAAGACGGAGTGAATATTGTTTTAGAGAGCCTTAAAATTTTGTATTAATTATGAAAATAATATAATTAGGTTCGTGGTAAAAAAAATGTTATCATTACAGTATAGAATTTCATATTATTTGCCTATATACTTTGTGTAATTCTTAGTATGTTATATATCACACATTGAAAAATAATGTATGTGTGGTGAATATACTAATATCTATATATAAATAGTAGAATTGCCCCATATCGAACAATTAGCATAAGGTGAGGTGATCAACCCAAAATCTTTTCAGTTGCTTAAAACATTGTCTTAGAAAGCTTGATTCTTAGGTACTTTGGATCATTTTTTGAGTCATAATATAGCTCAAATATAACATTAGTCCCGACAAGGTTGATAACATATGTTTAAAATAGAAGTTGAATCAATATATCAATATTGTTTTTAAAAAATTACGGAGTATATTTTATTATACTTTTAAAACTTCGAAAGTTTATTTTTATAATAAGTTAACTGTCATAGGAAAATTACGAAAGTGACATTAACGTAAACCCGTGCATCGCACGGGCATGAAATCTAGTAAGTTAATAATAAGAACCCACCGCTTTAGTTAAATTATTTAAAAATCAGTCAATTAATATATAAATATTAGAGAATTTAGGTGATATCATTCTAATTTGTAAAATATCAACATTAATTATTCAATGCATGCATTAACAAACTATTTAACTGTTGATCCATAAAGTACAATATGGATCTAGAATGTCCCATATCAAAATAAAATTTGAGAAAATGATTTTAAAACTGAAAAAATATGAAACCCCACAAAAAATACATTATTTTGAACTTATCTTCTTTAATTTGGTTTTAGAAAAATACGAAAAAAAATAACTTACTTATTCTAAATCTCTCAGTAAATACTCACACTACAATCTACTTAGATAGATCTAATAAATTTGTCGAAGTGCCATTTTTTATGTGTTACGAGCATAAAACCATTAAAAAATTGTCTTGATTACACTAATTACATGCATAAAAAATACTTACGCTATAACCAAAAAAGGAATAAAAATTTACCATGTACATTAGAAGCATTTAAAAATAAATCCGTCATTCCTGAGGTGAAATCCAACATGCATAACATTGTAATGTACTGTGGTTTTTTTTTCAAATTAAATTATTTTTAAATTTATTGATTATATAAACAAAAGAGAATATGAGATAAAGGAAACACATGCATACATTTATACGAAAATGAGAGAGGAGAGAGTAGAAGAAGATAGAAAAATAGAGAGGTAGGCGATATGGAGGGAATGAAGATAGTTGGTCTTTTAGTGACGTAGGATTTTGGTGATTGGAATGGTGAGATTATATATGGTCATGTGGTGGTACATATTGATTCTCAGTAAGTTCTGCTTACGACGGTACTATTCGTCTTAAGTTTAACACGGGTCAAACAAAACCATTTAGTGGTAATAATGACAAAACTTTTTGTGTATATTTTTCAGGAAACACATGGGATGATTTGATATGTATTAGACCCGTATTAAGTTTAAGACGGATAATGTCCGTCTTAAATAGAATTTGTGATGGTTTATTTGAAGTGTTTCAGCTTTGTTTATTCCTTAATTCAGCCTAATTCAAAATAGATTGTACCCGTATAATTACAAAGTCATCCAACTAACATGAGCCAAAATCATGTCGCTAAAGTTTGCTAAGTTAACCTGTGTAAATGTTTTTCATTTCGCCGATGTTACATGTAACGATATTGCTTATTTTCTTCATTTTTCAGATTATTTTATAATACGAATATATCGAACATACACACCTTAAATTGAAAAAAACAATTAAACTATGCACAAGCTGTCAAGTTATATTAATTTATCATTCATACTATGTTTTTTATTTTATACTCCTTCCATTCAACTCCACACTACACATTTCTTTTTTCACGTTTGTCAACGCGCATTTTACGTCGTAAATATAGTTCGCTACGTATTTGCAAAAATTATACGAGTTAGATATTTTTAATATACTCCTAAAGACGAATCAAACAAGATCCCACATAAATATATTTTCTCTTATGTATTAGTCGGAAATTGAAAGATTCTTCTTACTTGTGAATAGTGTCAAAAAGAGAAATGTTTAGTGTGGAGTTGAGTAGAGGGAGTAGTTGATAAGAGTCTACAATCAATACGGTTGGTTTGTGAAATAAGTCAATAATTATTGTCTATAATACTCAAGTTCTCTTACTCTCGGATATTACAAACATTTCTCTGGCGTATTTCATACCGTGTTTTGCAAAGTAATGATGTTTACACAAAATATACTATAATTTGTAAGTTTATTAGATTTTTTCTACTATTTGTAAATGATACGAAGTATTGTTCGAAGTTTAAATTTTAATTAACAGTTATTGAAATTTTATATCAATATTTATGCATTAAATCAAACATTTTCTATACAAGTATAATACCAACCCCGTGCAATTTTGCACGGGAATAAAACTAGTTTATAATTCGAATCTAAAATCTTAAATGTGACCTTTTATATAACTTAATATTTACATTTGCAGTTTAAAGTTATTGAACAAACACCTACGTAATTTATTTTAAAACATTATTATAAGATAATTATTTTAAGAAAAGATAATTAACCAATTTACTACATTTTTTTTATAATAACAAATTTGAAACAGCATACCCGTGCAATTTGCACGGGTTTAAAACTAGTTGTGGATGTAGTTAATACACCGCAAGCTAGTGAATTTATGTGTTCGGTTTTTTCGTTCCCAAACTTATGTTATAACTTCATCTTCTCTCATATTTTCTCTCTATGGTTGATATACTCTCTGTGTAAAGTATGTGTAACTTGATTTGTTTGCTACATAAATGATAAAGTTTAAAAATTTAACAAAGTTTTAATCACTAATCACTAGCAATGGTCTTTCTCTCATTCTCTACCTTTTAGTTACTTATATTTTGATGCTTAAAGCTGTTAATCAATGAAGATTTAGTTGGCAATGTCTCTAATACCACACGGATCCAAAACAAAACATCAACAAAAATTAAAGGCTAGTATATTGTCAGTATAGCTTGTTCAAACGTGTGAAAAGGGTTTATCAGAATCTTTTGTCCTCAACTCGTCAAGGCATCAAAAAATTGCAAATAAGTACGGATTGTTTATTGTAGTCATGTTTTTGCAAGCTAAGAATCTAAGATACCCCCTTGATGTTTAAGTAGTTTAGATCTCGCACAAAGATTTTAGTATATTACTTATAAATTAAATTGACATATTAATTTTTAAACAAGTTTTATTACCCGTGAAAAATCACGGGTTACGTTAGCAACTTAGCGCTTCAATGTTACGCATATATGATAGTGAAAATTGGCGACTCTGATCCTCTAGTCTTAAATCATTTTGTGATGGCAAATTCTTGTTTCAAACAGATTTTTTTCGTCTGAAATTGAGACGATCAAATGTAACCATTTTGCGATAAAATGTAATTTTTCCTGATATGATGTTACCTATCAGGGTTTTTTTTTTTTTAAAAAGTGACAGCTTAGCGTAATATTTTATCATTCAATGGATTTTTACTATTAAAAAATGTATATATTTCACCTTGTTACTTCATTTTTTTTTCCTTATATAGTTGTGACAAATTATAAATAATACTCGTATTTTCCAAGATAAACATAGGTGAAAGCCGGATGGTTTAATGACATGACTAAACATTTGCAGCTACAAGCAGAATCATAGTTCCAGTTAGATGTTTAAAACTCTGTGTGTATTACAATAAAATGTTGCCAATGCAACATCATGTCACTTGCCATGACGAAGTCCATATTATTTTATTTTAAGCAAAAAGGTTATACCAATTATTCATTACAGCAATGACATATAAAATGTGATTCTTATTGTATAAATCATGCGTATAAATTATAAAAGATCTCTACACATAAAACTAATACATTAGAAGTCTCAAAACCTCACCTTCAACCCTCAAATTGGTGGAGGAATTCAAAATTCTAATCATAAAGACTAATAAATTGGCTTAACTTCCATCATGACCATGCTTCAAGACACACTTGATAAACAACTCAAATGATTGATCGCACAAAGGCATGGCCATCATATGCAATTACCAACCTGAAAAGAAGAATGTGAATAAGCATTAGAGGATTGGCAATTAGTTATTGATTTTGATAGCAAAATCTTATTAAGGCTCATGAAGGCATGGAGGTGCAACTGGCAGCGAATTTTATAGCCTCAAATACTGCAAAAACATAAGAAGTTGGTAACCTGAATGATGGAAAAGAAACCAGTCAGTACTATATACTCCGTAGTCAGTACTCGTAAACCAAAATATTTCAAGCGTTTGGGAACTGTTAGAATTTGGAATTGGATTGGACTCAATTCCTTACCAATTCCAACCTAGTTAAAATTTGGGTCTCTCAAATTCCTACCATGTAATAGTCATTTCAATTCTGTCACTATTTTATTATGTTTTTTTGTAATGTAAATTTCATACCAAATTTTATTTTATGAGTTTTTTTTTCTAATAGCAAATATTTTCCGTCACAATTTGTTTTTTTTGGTGATTTTGGTCCATACCCGCCCCGCTCAATTCCAACTCCAATTCCATGAGTTTGCCAAACGGGACTGAGAAATTGAATTCCAAGTGATCTCCAAACAAACTTTTGGAATTGGATTTGGAATTGAATTCAAACATTTAGATTTCTACAATTGAAATCATGAAAATAAAATCAATTACGCGGTACCAAACGCTCCCTTAAAGTATTGACACTAAAACCAACCCATATGATAATATTAATAGTATGTTCTATCAAGTCATTCTCTGTTTTTGAGTTGCACATTAAAACCATAGAGGGTAGAAAAATTAACATAGGCCTTGTTTAGTTACAAATAAATGAAGGAACTGAGGTAAGTGAAAGGAAGAGAATTTTCCCTCCAAATGTTTACTTTTGTTGTTTGGCTAGTACAAGGAAATGAAAAAAATTAGATCCTCCACCATTCCAAGTTCCTCCACCAATGTTTTACCAAACAAAAGAAATTAGATCCTTTCCAATCTCACCATCTCTTCCCCTCCAAATTTTGACATCGAAATAAAAGGTCCATTTTAAATTAATGGAAAATTGTGTTTAGACATTATAACCAGTGTCACAAAGAACAAAGAAAGGTAAGTAAAGGGGTATTGGGAATAATCCTCCTCCTCTATTATCCATATAAACCATGTATTTATATTACATAATATGGGCCTATTAGCCCATAAGACTAATGCTAACACCCCCCTCAAGTGGGAGCATGCGGATTCGCAATGCCCAACTTGCCCATCAAAGACGAAAATTGGGAAACACCCAAAGCTTTAGTAAAAACATCGGCAAGTTGCTCAGTAGTAGAGACATGAGAGGGAGCAATAAGACCATCTTGAATAGCATCACGAACAAAATGGCAGTCAATCTCAATATGTTTAGTGCGCTCGTGAAAGACGGGATTTTGAGCGATATACAAGGCAGATTGACTGTCACAATAAAGAGGAGCCGCTTGTTGATGATGGACACCCAAACTTAACAATAAACCCTTCAACCACTTTATCTCACATGTAATAGCAGCAAGAGACCGGTACTCAGCTTCAGCAGAAGAACGAGAAACCGTCTGCTGCTTCTTGGTCTTCCAAGATATGGGCGACTGACCAAGGAAGATAAACCAGCCTGTGAGGGAGCGACGAGTAGCAGGGCATGCTGCCCAATCAGAATCACACCAACCAGTCAAAGTAAGATCACAATTACAACGTAACAAGATACCCTGACCAGGGGTACCCTTCAAATAGCGTACAACACGAAGAGCAGCCTGCCAATGATCTTGAGAAGGAGCATGCATGAATTGAGAAAGCACATGTACCGCATAAGAAAGGTCCGGTCGAGTGACCAAAAGGTACAAAAGACGACCCACCAGGCGTCTATAAGGCTCGGGATCCGTGAGGAGAGGTGCAGTCGAACGACCCAATTGGTGGTTCGACTCCAACGGCGTAGACACAGGCTTGCTTCCTAGATAACCCATATCGGAGAGGATATCCAGAACATATTTACGTTGGCATAAAAATATACCATCAGAATTGCGAGCTACTTCAATGCCCAAAAAATATTTCAAGGCACCCAAATCTTTCATGTGAAAACAGGAATTAAGATATTCTTTAAGGGAATTCAAAGCAACACTATCATTACCCGAAATAAGAAGATCATCGACATACACCAAAATATTTAACTGCACAATGCCTTTGGTGTAGGTAAAAAGAGAATAATCAGAGTATGATTGCATAAAACCGTACTTCTTCAAAGCCGACACCAATTTCGCAAACCAGCACCGCGGAGCCTGTTTCA